>JAJQOW010000399.1:0-120298 GCA_037975125.1 Latrodectus hesperus | reverse complement strand
ATTGTGATGTTGTTTTCTTAAAGCAAGTGACACCTGAGCTGGCACCATTCTTTTTACATTAATTAACAAACATAATATTTCTCAGCATGATCATATTCAGTAGTCCAGTATCAAACTCGCTACCTGGTATGAGTGTGTGAGAGAGAGAATAAAAATGCAGCAAAAAGATTTAACTATCACACTCATTATTGTGTGTGCCAATTGTTTTCAGGAAATTTATTTATCAGTTGAAAAAAATTTGAAGAATTAAAAGAGCATCCCACATGTTTGCGGTATACAATTTTCTCATTAAATGAATTTTTACTCATTTTGATGTCTAATTTGATTTGTTACTCTATGATTACTTCTTGCTGAATTCAATCTGATTTAATCTTAAACGTATCCAGAAATATAAAAAAAAACCACACCTTAGGGGAGAATCGAACTAACGGATTGTTGAACTGAAGACAGGACACAAATTATTCAGATTCAACTATATTCTGATGATCATTTTAATTATTCCAGAATATTGTTGGACATTTTGAGGATAATTCAGTATAATTTCAATAGGCAATGTTACTATGCATGTTATCAAAATAAAATTTATTTTTCCTAATCATAAAATATTTTGAAGTATTTCTTTAAAGTTCTCATATCGCAAAACTATTTTTGTAATATAATTAAATCATTTGAAATTTTTTTGTTATAATTTTTACAGCCTAATAAAATTTTAAATATGGAAAAGAAATGCACTGCTTCCCATTACTTTTTAAAAATAGCAACTTTATTTATTAACGTCATGCGACATAGAATCATAATAAAATTAATTTTTCATTAATATTTGAAGTGACTTTTAATTGGGTATGTGTGTGTGCGCGTGTGTGTAAACTCGTAAATAAGATCAAACATTAACCTTTCGGTTGAGTAGTATTCAACAGTGCCTTGCTATAATAACCGATTGGTTAGCTGATGATGTTCAGTTCAACAGTTCATCGATTCGATTCCCACCTCATGCTTTGACGTTTGTAGTATTTTGGGATCTCTTTTAAATTATGGGTCTTGGTGTAATTAACCTTCGTGTGCAAATAAATGAAAATAATTATCTTCATAACTTTTAGGAAAACTTAGTCTTTATATGCAAAGGATTATAAATTACAAAACCTACTAAGCAAACTGGCAACAAATGAAAATAAAGTAATCTACATTCTTTTCTCTTCATTTCTATTTTTCTTTGTCATCAAAAAGCTTTTAGTAGTTTACATTTTATAAAAGTTTGTGAAGGAGATCAAATGTGTTTCTTGTTTAAAATTATTGCAATATAGGTAAATGAACAAAAACCTTTTAAGAATTTTAACCTTAGTTTTTTTTAAAACCATCTATTTTAAAAACTTTTACAAATATATATATATATATATATATATATATATATATATATATATATATATATATATATATATATATATATATATATATATATATATATATTGCTTAAAATATATGATAGCTATATTATTTACTATAATTATAACAATTGATTTTCAAAAATTAGCATAAATGAAAATAACTTTAATTTGTTCATTCCAATATACACAAAACTGAGAAATGAACATTTCTTTTATCCCCATTTGTACAGAAAGTTGCTGGTATTTCGTTACTTATTTCACATAATAAAAAAATCATTATTAAAAATAGAACATAAATATTTATTAGGAATTTAATTCCTGACATTCATTGTCACTTAAATAAACGAATTAATATATTTAGGTATATTTTTAACTAAAGTAATTTATCTTAACTTTAAAAGAAACATTAATGTGAAGTTTATAAATTTAATAAAACTACTAAAATTTTTGCAGGATTTCAAAATTTATACATTTTTATACGGATCTTTTACCTAATAGATGGCAGCACTGAATATGTTATTATAAATGGAAATGTAATTGCAAAAATAATCTTTACTTTTATTTGATGACAATAAATTGTATTTAACCAGTAACAAGAAATTTAGTTAATATAAGTCCCACCTCTATGGAACGGAGTTTTCAGTGTAAACAAAAACAAACCTCAGTTGACCGGAAACTACCTTAAATACTTCCGGTTCTCTCTCTTCTCACTGAAAATCAATGCAATCGCAAAAATTTTTATTTAAATATTTTTAGGTATTTATTTCTGTATAGGAAATTTTTTTTATTTTATCCGTTAAAATTATAACTTTTAATAAGAGTGCAATCAGTGGTGATCCAGTAATTTTTTAAAAATTTTTTTAATTCTTACTTAAATAATCCTGATGGATTACCATATTTTGCGAGGAATCGCTCTTATTGGCGAAATTAGGATCAATTGTTGATATATCGTAACCCACATTCAAACTCTTGTTATTATTTATCTCAATTGTTAATCATTTTCTTCTTTAATTTTATGCATTTATTCCAAAATTTCAGGAAATATATTTTGTGTGCGATTGAACTATAAATCATTTCAAATATTAAGCAAAGTATTATTTATGCTTTCCTTTATAGTATTATAAATTTCATTAAAATTTTCTTGATCATGCTAGAATATATGAATTGGTATCCATAATGAGTAGAACAAAATTGTAATGATGTTTATTTACTTGTTGTTTATTGCTATTTAAACAAGTCTTGGTTTTTATAGCAATTAAAATGTAAGTCTTATTTTTATGAGTTGATTTAATATATAGCTAATTAAATTAAGGATTGTAAATATTAGTTTTTAAATAATAACATTAAATATATGATTAAAATATTAAATAAACATTTTATAAAATGGTATTTAATATTTTTTGAAATAAAATAATTGTTTGAAATTTTTATTTTAAACCTTAAATTTACGTTTTTCAGATGAGTAGTACTTATTATAGCAATCTAGATGATGAATCGAAAAAGCGGTATATCTCAAAATTAACCATTGTTGGGGAAAGATTACCAGATCCATTGGATGAAAAGTAAAAACATTAATACATACAACAGATGTATAAAGGAGAAAAATTCAACATGATATCAATTTAAATGCTCATTTTGGTACAGTACACCATATCGATCATTAAAGACTCTCATTCTAAAACTAAGCTTTATATATTTATCATCAACATTAATTTAATTTAAATTAAAAATTTATAAAGGAAACTCATATTTTCATATATATATATATATATATATATATATATATATATATATATATATATATATATATATATATATATATATATATATATATATATATATATATATATATATATAGAAATATATTTAAGAAAAGAATATTTAGACAAGCTTTAAAATAAATCCGCAAAAATTTTTTATCATCAACAATAATTTAATTTTAATTAAAAATTTATAAAGGAAACTCATATTTTCATATATATATATATATATATATATATATATATATATATATATATATATATATATATATATATATATATATATATATATATATATATATATATATATATATATATATATATAAATATATTTAAGAAAAGAATATTTAGACAAGCTTTAAAATAAATCGCAAAAAATATTTTTTTAATGTTAAAAGAAATTTAACATTGTATATAAATTTAAAAATATTTTTAACATTAAGAGCAATTAAAAAGTAATATATTTGTAATAAGCATTAGATTATTTCGCATATTTTAAACAGAATTCGCAAAACTATTAAATATTATGTTGGCGCCAACAATGTCGCCAACATATATTATGTTGGCGACATTGTTAGCAAGCAGGAAGTTTTCTTGATCTCCTCTGTAGTAGCGCCCTCTATTCTACGCTTTACAGAAATTTCCATCCATAAGAAGGGTTAAAATGATAACGGGAGAACATTTTTAAGGCACAAGATAGACTTATAAATATCAAAAATCACATTTTCTAATAATTATATATTCATTAATGTTATGTTCCAAAAATATATAAAACGTTTTGTTTTCCGGATCATGGCAACGTAATTAAATGGTTGTTTTGATAAATTCTCAAATAAATGAAAGTGATTTGGGATACAATATCCATAAAAGTGATCACGTGCTCAGTTTACCAATTTTCTATTGGTTCTGGCGTACAAGAATGACCTCGTACTTAATTTTTTAACATACATATGTGAAACAAACATAACTTTCGCGGTTTTCTACATTCTCTGTGAATCAAGCATAAATTCTTTCTAACAGATCGTTTCTAGGAAATAATTGTAAAACAAGCGTGCTATTAGGAACTGTTTCCTTCCTTGCACGTATGGAAACTAAGAAAAACTTATGCTGCTTACCGAAAAGGAAATTTTTTTTCACGAATTTCCAGAAGAAAAAATAATGTTCTTCTAGAGGAATGGTGACAAATTTGAAAATATTTTTTAAGGCTCTTTGTTCCTTTGATAGCAGCTTATTTAATTTAAAGAAAATACTGGCAACATATTTCACCACATGAAATCATTGAAAGTTCTTCACACTTTATGTGCATGAGAGATATCACAAAAGTATATGATATCACAAGTCGCTTATATATATATATATATATATATATATATATATATATATATATATATATATATATATATATATATATATATATATATATATTCTAAAATACTTTTGCAGCGCTGACATGATCAATGATCATGTTTCCTCATGAATAATAAATGTATCCAAATCTAATCTCAAGGATGAATCTTTGAAATGTTTCAAACTGAAGGTTCTGATCCAATTAGCCAACACAAATTCGGAAATAAAAATTATTAAAGAAAAATTCGAGTTCAATACGAAATACTTTTAAACAGAATTCTTCGGAAATTTCTTTCTAACATTGTAGCAAAATACATCTATTCTACTCGTTTCATAATAAAGCTTTTAGAGAAAATCATACTTACGTGGATTTAGAAAGAAGCTGGTATAATTGTGGTAATAAAGCTTAAAATGGTTCCATTGAATTTGATGCACTTGGAAATCCTTCAAGTTCAAAAATGAAAAATTTACGAAAAAGTGAAGAAAGATTGAGGTATAAAAGAGTAAATAAGAGATGTGTCAGAAAATTTTTTACTCATTTGATGAACATAGAGCTTTTTGAAGTTGCGGAATTGAAAATATTGTAAGTTTCTGCCTATCATTTACGCTGCAAATGAAAAATGTGAACAACTGACACGTTGGTCTAAGCAATTCTGAGAAGGAAAATAGATCTACCAAAATAAAATATTAAAGCTGTCATCATTGCAGACAACTATTGTAATCTTTAGAATTATAATTACAGAAATAAAAATTCTTATTATGACGAAAAAAAATGCGAGTGCAATAATATTTCTCTTCAACTGCATACACGATTATTCCACTTATACAGCCAGATTTTCTTTTGTCTTCAGGGATAATTAATAACATATCAGGTTGTAAAGAAAGTTTTCCACCAACAAAACTTTTTTAATAAAATTAGGAAAAAAAAACCATGAAAGCAGTATCTTTAGAGCGGATAGTAATCCAACCACCCAAATCTATGATTTTCTGACAACGTTTTCGTAATTTTTCAAAGCCTTCAGCCCAGACATTTGGAAGCAACGAGTTCAAAACCTGACATTAAGTATTATTTAAGCTAAAGGAAAGAAATTTAGCAGAAAAGTTTGAGATTGTT
Organism: Latrodectus hesperus; assembly: GCA_037975125.1. Lineage (NCBI taxonomy): Eukaryota > Metazoa > Arthropoda > Arachnida > Araneae > Theridiidae > Latrodectus > Latrodectus hesperus. Next base: position 114,695 of record JAJQOW010000399.1, on the reverse strand, counting down.
AAAACATAAATAAATAAAAAATTATATTTTAATTAACAAAAAATTGAGAAATTCAAAATTTTCATTCGCTTTGAAAATTTAAATTTTTCTATTTATTTATTTTTCATTTAGAAACTTTAGCATCATTCTAAAGAAATAGTTTATAACACATCCCTCTGTAAAGAAGGGAAAAAACAGGGTTTATTCCCATGGGAATTTTAAAATTTCCCGGAAATTTTGAAAGAATTCGAAAGTTTTGAAATTTTTCAGCTGATTTAAAAATTTTTGAAGTTTTTTTTATTTTTTTATCAGTGACTTGCAGCTTTACATTTATGCAGTCGTTGAACCAACATACTTCCCTGTATCTAATCCATAATTGTACCAGTTAATTGAATTAAACGGAAGCAACCTATTCTTTTTCATTCAGAAGCAGGGACCAAGCAGATCACCCCTAATACTTGACCTGCTACCTCCAGTGGTATTAAATCACTTAGAGAACATAGCGGCTATGACCTATTTAACATGTGTCAGCTACCTTTATCGAACACGAAAGTTTTTCACGAATTTCGGATTCGAACTCACTTCTTTCTGATAATGAGAACGACGTCCTAATCAACCAGGATATTTTCAAATTTATGTTATTACTAGAAGCATATAAGCGAGTAAAAATGCCTTGATTACTTCTGAAATTCTTACCTAGAGTCTGAAAAACTGGTCTCTGAGGTAAAGAATTAAAATTGTAAATTTCTATTATTTATAGACCAATTTAAAATTTCCCTTCAAATATTAGATTTTTAAAAATTTTTGTGGCATTTTCTTCCTTATCGAATTCCATTATAAATCTCAAAATTGTTAATTATTAAAAAAATCATTAGGAGATAGTATAACTATATTCGAAGCACTCAACTGAATTAGTATTACAATAGATATATTCATTAAATATTGATAATGAAAGATGTACCAAAGAAATAATATTTTTAATGGAGAAGGAGTAAAATTGAGTGAGAGAACGTTTGAAGAATATGCAAAATTCGAATCATTTTAAAAGTGCAATTAATTGATAGACTGAGAATTAATATTCATAATTTAAAGTAACAGAGCGAAAGAGATATTTGAGGATGTTCATTTATCTTTAAATTATTTCTATATTAAACAATGCTTTTCTTTAGAATTCAAGAAAAATTCGCAAATTAAACAAAAATGATAAAAAAATTTCAAGTAACTATGATTTTTTGTTTTATATGTACAGTAAAATATCTTTTATAACTTTATTGAGAACTGTAATGGAAATAAATACAAAATTTACTTAATTATTTTTTTTTATCAAAATTATCTCCCTGTGCACCAAGGAAAATCATACAGAGCCTGACGATACAACAAATGTACTATATAACAAATGAAGGATAAATCATGAGATGAAATAAAATAAAAGAAAAGAAGGCGGAGAGAATATATATATATATATATATATATATATATATATATATATATTGTTACAAATTTATAAATAATGATTTTATTTGTCTTAAAATATCTCAGACAGATCAGAAATTCTCACATTTTGGGCAAAAATTGCGGTATTTAGACGTGTTGTAGTTTAAAAGCGGATTTTCTAATAATTTGGCGACTTGGCGACAGTTGGCGAGATTCTTGGCGACTTGGCGACGGTTGGCGAGATTTTTGGCGACTTGGCGAGAAATCGATACTTCTGGAAACATCCATCACCTAAGCTCTAGGACCAATATTTTTCGAGATAGCCTAGAAGCTTCCAGAACCTTGGCGAAATTGGTAGATTTCTCCGCCAAGTCAGGTATAAATACCGCAGCCCGACATGGAAGAATATAGTTTTGTGAAGACAGTCAGTGAGTGAAGACGATTAGTTGTGACTGCTAGTTGTTCTCTGTCTGAGGTATTTGAGACCTGTGATTGGAAGCTATTTCTTATTGTATCTGACGAATTGTAGCTGTATAATTGTGATTGTTACAGCGGGAATTTCGTTTATCTAGTGAAGTTTTTACGAATAAAAGTCTTGTGTTCATTAAGTGGTTGCTTTATTCAACTCTCAATCAACACGAACCCGTGGAGCTCGGTACAACTGGTGTCAGAATCGGGGTTGAAGAGTTGATGCAGCGTGTCACAAGAAAAATGGATATGGATTTAATGAAAAGTCTTCTCGAAAAATTAGCGGAGCAGATGGCTGAGATGAAAGCTGGACAAGAAGAGATGAAAGCTGGACAAGAAGAGATGAAAGCTAGACAAGAAGAGATGAAAGCTGGACAAGAAGAGATTAAAACCGAGATGATGAAAGAGATAAAATCTGGACAGGAGGAGATGAAAGCTGGACAAGAAGAGATTAAAACCGAGGTGATGAAAGAGATAAAATCTGGACAGGAGGAGCTTAAAAAGGAACTTAAGAAGGACATTGTAAGTGTTAAAGAAGAATTCTCCAACATCATTCAGGAGAAGATAAATGCAATGGAAGATAAGGTAACTTCAGTTGAAACTAAAGTTCTGGAGATAGAAGAAAACGTTGAAGGAGCATTAGACAATATGAATAAGAAGATTGAACGCTTGGAGAAGCAAATGTCAAACAAACATGAAGAACCCAACGTGGCATTTGTGCCTTCCCTAGCCAATATTAAACTCTCAACATTTGATGGGAAATCATCCTGGCAAGTATACAAGACGCAGTTTATGATGGTAGCGGAAGCTAATGGATGGAATCCCCGAGCCCAAGCTTTTCACCTGGCGGCTTCTTTAAGAGGAGACGCGGCTGACATCCTCGAGACGCTTCCGGAGGAGCAGAGGCACGATTTCCAAGCCCTATCGAGTGCGCTTGAGCTGCGGTTTGGAGATAAGTGCACTAAAGAATATAGCAGACTACAGTTAAAGTCCCGCTATCAAAAAGCGGGTGAAAGTCTGCAAGAATTGGCTGCCGATATTCAGCGACTTTCCCATCTAGCATTTTCGGACTGCCCAGCTGAGACACGTCAAGATCTGGCTCTCCATCACTTCATCGATAGTGTGCGAGATCCGGAGATACAGAAAACACTTAGACTCGCCGATGTCAAAGATATTGGATCTGCCCTAGTATACGCACATAAAATAGAGGCTGCCCAGCAGGCCGCGCGTAAAGACCGGCACTCAATCAGAGCCGTCTCTGCTACTGATACGGACTGTAATCTAAGAAAGCAAATTGAAGATCTGCGGCGAAAAGTCCATAGCTTAGAATTGAGTAAAGGTGGCAGAAACATGAAGATTCAGTGTTGGACTTGCGGTGCAGTCGGACACGTCCATAGAGACTGCCCGAAACGAAAAGATGGTGGAAATGATCTTCCACCACAGCAGGGAAACTAATATGTGGCCATCTCGCGGGGCGGAGATGTCCAGAGAGTCAGAAGCCCCATTTCAAATTGTTTCATATTTCTTCCGTAAGTAGCGGCGACAACGGACTTTTCGTTATGGGACATGTCAACGAAGTTCCCTGCAGAATGATAATCGATACTGGAGCCAACGTAACTATCATTAGGACAGATTTGGCTCGCAAACTTGGTGAGAAACTCATCTGGACGCCGCCCTGCATTACCCTCCAAACTGTGACAGGTGATAAGATTAAAGTGCATGGAAAAGTCAATCTAAACATTGCATTTGGTAATGCCGTGTACCATCATATGGCATATGTCGCTGATATAAATGACGAATTTATTCTCGGATTGGATTTCCTCAAAGAAAACAATTTCAAGTTAGATTTTAAAAATAATGAACTACATTCATGTTCTGAAGACATAGCGATTTTTAAGACGAAATATTCAGATATTAAAACAGTCCATCATATAACTGCAAAGAGTGAAATAACATTACCACCAAGAACTGAGACAATAGTTTCCGGAGCTCTTTCAGAAGATAATAATTTTCATTATGGATTGACTGAATATCCAGATTCCGACAATAGCGTTAAAGGAGTACTAGTGGCTTCTTCCCTCGTCGACCTTTCACGAAATGTAATCCCGGTAAGAGTTGCTAATCTAAGCAATAAGGTAAAACTAATAAAAGAAGGAGAAGTGCTGGCGACTTGCACTCCAGTGACCTGTATTAACCGAAATTGTCAAACCACACTATCTGAGCCTCCTGACACTCTAATTAATGAACTCCTTCAGAATGCAGAGTTAGATGATAAACAAAGGAATGCTGCAAGAAATCTATTATTAGAATTCGGAGATCTCTTTTCCAAGAAATCAGATGATGTTGGGCGAACCAAATTGACGCAGCACCGAATCAATACAGGAAATCATCCACCCATTAAACAACATCCGAGAAGATTGCCATTCGCTAAGCAGGAAGAGGTGGATAATCTTCTGATGGAAATGCAGCAGAATGACATTATTGAGCCATCAGAGAGTCCTTGGGCTTCGCCTATTGTTTTAGTTCGGAAGAAAGATGGTTCTACCCGATTCTGCGTTGACTATCGTCGGTTAAACAACATCACTAAAAAAGATAGTTACCCTCTCCCCAGGATTGACGATACACTTGATGCTTTATCCGGTAAACAATGGTTTTCGACTTTGGATCTCAAGAGTGGTTATTGGCAAGTAGAGATACATCCTGAGGATCGAGAAAAGACTGCATTCACCACAGGACAAGGACTTTGGCAGTTCAAGGTTATGCCATTTGGGCTTTGCAATGCACCTGCAACGTTTGAGCGCCTGATGGAGACAGTATTACGAGGACTTTCCTACGAAGCCTGTTTGGTATATTTGGACGATATCATTATTGTAGGGCGCACATTCGAAGACCATTTAAGAAACATCCGAAAGGTGCTGGAAAAATTAAAAATGGCCAACCTGAAGCTGAATCCTTGCAAATGTAATTTATTCCGACGTGAAGTAAGCTATCTGGGACACATTATCTCTGCTGAAGGTGTAAGAACAGATCCTGAAAAGATCTCTGCAGTTAAGGACTGGAGTCGTCCAAAAGATGTCCACCAATTAAGAAGTTTTCTTGGACTATGCACATATTACAGGAAATTTGTTAAGGGTTTTTCAAGTATTGCCAGACCCCTTCACAAGTTGACAGAAGTTAAACAGAGATTTCTATGGACAGATGAATGTGAGAAAGCTTTTAAACAACTGAAGGAGGCGTTGACATCTTCGCCCGTTCTTGCATATCCCCAGCCCGAAAAATTATTCATTTTAGATACGGATGCCAGCAACGAAAATATCGGAGCTGTTTTGTCGCAAGAAATTGATGATAAAGAATATGTCATTGCTTATTGGAGTAAATGTCTATCGAAACCAGAGCGGAATTACTGTACAACCAGGAAGGAATTGCTGGCAATCGTTAAAGCCATAGAACATTTCCACCATTATCTCTATGGAAGAAAGTTCTTGCTCCGGACAGATCACGCATCCTTAACCTGGCTTTTAAATTTTAAAAATCCGGAAGGACAGGTAGCCAGATGGATTCAACGACTCCAGGAGTTTGACTTTGAAATACGTCATCGCAAAGGAACTCTTCATGGAAATGCTGATGCACTATCAAGGAAGCCATGTAATGAAAGCTGCCGATACTGTTCTAGAGTAGAGAAGAACTATCAGCTGATAAATACTTCGGTACGCCAAGTTACTGTTTCACCTCCATCAAAACCAGACCCATGGAGTGATGAAGGACTTAGGGAAGCCCAAAAAGAAGACCCAGATATAAATCCAATTCTTGAATTGAAAGAATCTTCTAGTATGAGACCAAGTTGGCAGGATATCTCCACCTACAGTCCTGCTACTAAGCAATATTGGGCTCTTTGGGACTCACTCCATATAAGAAATGGTGTCTTATACAGGAAATGGGAGTCCGATGATGGACGTAATTTCAAATGGCAGCTTGTTCTTCCAAAATCAAGAATTTCAGATGTTTTGAAAGAATTGCACAGTAGCTCAACTGGAGGCCACTTCGGAGTAATGAAAACTCTACAGAAAGTTCGAGAACGCTTCTATTGGAGCAAAACGAGACAAGATGTAGAGAAATGGTGCCAATCTTGTGATGACTGTGCGGCACGTAAAGGACCGAAGAAACGTAGCCGAGGAAGGTTGCAGCGGTACAACGTAGGAGCACCTTTTGAGAGGATAGCATTGGACATTTTGGGTCCTTTACCACGATCCTCAAATGGCAACAAATACATACTAGTTGTCATGGACTACTTTACTAAGTGGCCTGAAGCGTTTGCAATCCCCGATCAAGAGGCGACTACAGTAGCCGAGGTTCTAGTGCAACAATGGGTTTCCAGATTCGGCACACCCTTACAAATCCATTCTGATCAAGGGACAAATTTCACCTCTGTTGTGTTTAAAGGAATGTGTCAAATTCTCGGAATAGACAAGACGCAGACCACGCCACTACACCCACAATCGGACGGCATGGTAGAGAGATTTAACAGAACCATCTTGAATAATCTCTCACTTATGGTTTCCAGAAATCAGCAAGATTGGGATTTGAAGCTACCGCTGTTTCTCCTTGCATATCGCAGTGCTGTCCATGAGACTACCGGATATACTCCTTCACAGATGCTCTTTGGTCGCGAACTTCGTCTCCCTTGTGATCTTCAGTTTGGTCGTCCACCGGATACATCTTCATCGCCAGAAGAATACCTTCGAGACCTTCAGGCACGTCTTGAAGATGTCCATAACTTCGCTCGAGACCGAATCAACCTGACGACCGAAAGAATGAAGACAAGGTATGACACAAGAGCGACAGGACGTGAATTTCAAGAAGGTGACAAAGTTTGGTTGTGGAACCCGATTCGACGTAAAGGACTTTCTCCAAAGCTGCAAGCCAACTGGGAAGGTCCCTACACAGTTCTAAAAAGACTGAACGACGTCGTGGTTCGTATAAGAAAATCATCTTCTTCAAAACCAAAGGTAGTACATTATGATAGATTAGCTCCTTATCGTAATGTAGAGTAAAAATTAGTAGACCATGGTCTCTTTGTAAATAGTATAGATAATTTTAATCTTTTCTCTTTTCTTGTATTTTTAGTTGCTTGTGTATGTAATGTGCTCTGTATCATCTTGAAATGTAAATTCTCTTATATTAAATTTGGACTCCTATCAGGGGATTGTACTGCCCGGGACGTGCAGTCCTTGAGAGGGGGCAATGTTACAAATTTATAAATAATGATTTTATTTGTCTTAAAATATCTCAGACAGATCAGAAATTCTCACATTTTGGGCAAAAATTGCGGTATTTAGACGTGTTGTAGTTTAAAAGCGGATTTTCTAATAATTTGGTGACAGTTGGCGAGATTCTTGGCGACTTGGCGACGGTTGGCGAGATTTTTGGCGACTTGGCGAGAAATCGATACTTCTGGAAACATCCATCACCTAAGCTCTAGGACCAATATTTTTCGAGATAGCCTAGAAGCTTCCAGAACCTTGGCGAAATTGGTAGATTTCTCCGCCAAGTCAGGTATAAATACCGCAGCCCGACATGGAAGAATATAGTTTTGTGAAGACAGTCAGTGAGTGAAGACGATTAGTTGTGACTGCTAGTTGTTCTCTGTCTGAGGTATTTGAGACCTGTGATTGGAAGCTATTTCTTATTGTATCTGACGAATTGTAGCTGTATAATTGTGATTGTTACAGCGGGAATTTCGTTTATCTAGTGAAGTTTTTACGAATAAAAGTCTTGTGTTCATTAAGTGGTTGCTTTATTCAACTCTCAATCAACACGAACCCGTGGAGCTCGGTACAATATATATATATATATATATATATATATATATATATATATATATATATATATATATATATATATATATATATATATACATAAATGAGAAAGCAAAAAGGGAATTAGATTACATTATGGATAAATGTTTTAAAAAATACAAAAGTCTCTTCACTAGAACCGATTATTATTATATTTAATTATATGGTTAATGTAATTTTTTAAAAAAATTTTGATAATTAATAAGAGAAATATATATATTAAATAATTCTTCAAACCAAAGCTGTCAAACTTATAATAATTCAATCTGTGAAAAGAAAATATTTTTTTATAAATTCGTTAAAAAAAGTAATCCAATTTCTCGATAATAAGTAAGTTTATTAATACAACTTTTTTCAAAGAGGAATCCTTAAAAATTGTGAGATTAAGAAAGAATAAAACTAGTATTTTATAATAACATACGATAAAATGACAATTATTCTTTTTTAACTCTTTCACTATTTTTAAGGGACAATAATTTTTTTTGTCATTCATAATATAATGAAGTCATATAACATATTGATCTATATTTACCAATGCGTTCAATTATTGAATAAGTTTCCATAATACACACACACATACTCTCTTGTCAATTTTATAATTTTAACCACACACAATTGAATTATAATTCCCTTTTGGGGACATTGAATTATACTTCATATTTAGGCAGTTTTCTTTTTTAGAGGGAAGGGAGAAAATTCTTACTTGCTAACATGTACTTTCAATGAATCACAAACCAACATTTTCCTATTTTTTACAATTTTACACTTGAATGCAAGAAATGTATTTTTCCTATTTATTCAGAGTGTACAGAATTAATTCAATTACAGTTTCAGTCATAATGTGCTAATGTAACTAAAAAATTATACAATAACTTTTAGTAAGAGTTATTTTGCTAAGACTGAAATATTCAAATACAGTACCTTAACAACTTAGCCATGATTCTGGAACACAACCCAATTATTAAATCTCATAAGATTGCAATGAAAATAAAATAACAAAATAATGAAGAACCTACTATAAAATAATCTGAATTATATAGATAATTTTAAATAAATTAAAATTTTAAATCGTGTTATACTTTTAAATACATCTTTTTTACTTAGGTTATACTTTTTATATTTTTAATAAAATCAGAAATTTTCAGCTAAGCATTGTGAACTTATTTTTAGTGTTTACTAAAACTATTTCTTAAGACTTTAACTTCTTATTTCTTAATTAAAATTAGAACTTTTTTTCTGAATTATTTATTCATGGTTTTACATAACGACAGCGCGTTCAAATGTTCATGGGTTCGAATCCCACCTAGGGCTTGTTTGCAAGTAGTGATTAGGAATCTACTTTAAACTTTTGGTCTCAGGCTAATAAACCTTCGTGAAACACGACTGTCGGGCGACAGACATTTACACAATGGTGCGTTTTTTCTATCAATAATTTTATAACATTCAAAAACATTTCTAATTTTTAATATTTTACAATGCAGAATAATGATTATGCCTGATTTCTTTCAAATTAAAATATGTTTTTATACATAAAATGAAATGATTACTATAAAATAATTCTCAATAAACATTTAATGAGCACTTAAACATTAAAAAGAAATTATTTTTAATGTTCGAAAAAAGAATTTTTCAACATAAAATGCCAATATAAAAGCAAGATATTAAAAAATGAATTTATAACTTTTCTGATGACATCAACACATATAAATCCTTTTTAAGCAATGAAATTGGCATGAAGATTTTTAAATTATTTGATTACTTTTGGAATTTTTTTTTCAGACTCCTTTTTTCGGGTTTCTTCCTTTATATGGTAAGAAAGGAATCTAAGTATATTAATTTAATCAGCAAATGAAATGAAACCAATAGAATTTTTTATGAAACATTATGTAATTCCCCCCTTTAAATGAAGGTTTACATTGTTTTGACTCACGATCATCCAGATTTAGATTGTTGAAGCTATACTAATAGAATGTAATTATATATTTAAGTAACTATTTGTATCCTTATATTGTAATTTTTTCTTTGGTTGTATTGAATATAGACTGCATGGTTGTTTAAGAAGCTGATAATTTAGACACGTTTCTTAAGCATTCTAATCCTGAAATACTGCCCATTAACTTGACAAAATGGACGATAATAGAATTCCAGTCCCCTATTTTAATTTCGTCTAATAGAAATTTCTGTGAGTAAACTATGATATAACTTAATATTTGTAATAAGTGTAATTATAAACGTAATTTATTAAGGAATTGGATATACGAAATACTTTGCACACATTCATTTTATTGGAAACAAAATTTTTTGTAGGTTATAGGTGCTTTTTATTGATTATTAAAAATTACATTTATATAATAAATAAACACTTCCAGATAGAGAGAGAGAGAGAGAGAGAGAGATTGGTCCTAATGATGAATTTATCAGTCGAAACAATATTAACTGGATATAATTTAAATAGATTATGTTTATTTGCTTAATCAATATCACAATTTTTCATAGTCATGTAACTTGACTGGGATAATCTGTAAAAAAAAAAAAAAAAAAAAAAAGTAGCTAGCTGCATTTACTAAGTTAAATCTATATCTCAAATACATGAAAGTGGAACTGATCAGTATAATATTTGAAAAGTTTTATAAAAAAATTAATTAATTAAATAATAATAATAAATAAATAATTTAAAAATATTTTCGTTATTTACACATGCAGAAGATTTGTAGTGCATAATAATGATATAAATCTACAAATCTTAAGCAGATATACAACTTTAAACAAAAAAAAAAAAAATCAAGATGAAACATTGAATATAATTTCTGAAAATTTTACAATTTTTGGCGATTTCCATAGTCTGTTACAATTGTTATCGACATTTATCTTTTTTGTATTCTTAATATCTTATTAACATAAATATAGTAATATTTGATTAATTTATTTACCAAAAATTTTATACAATCTGTCCCTTTACATAATTTTTCATAAAACAGAAGATTCAATTCATTATTCAGTTGATGAAATCAGTAGTTCAAACATATAGTTTTAATTCTAATCTATCAATACCAATTTTTCATGCAAAGTTTTTTGTTATTTTGTTTACTTAATTTTAATTGCTGAGTTAAAGTCGAAGATTTGTAAAGTATATTTGTTTATTTAGCAATGAAATATGAAATATCCACCGATAAAACAAATAAAATTTATTACTCAATATTTTATTAATGCAGTAATTCTTTGTAAATTAAAAAAAAAGTGTTTGTTATTTGCATTAGATTTATGGCACAACAAAGTTAAATGACTTTGAATCAATACCTGTATTTTCTTAATAACATATTAAGAAAATATCATTTAATTCACATTTATCATAGAAAATCAGCACTGTTATTTGCAAAGTTTTATTTTTGAATAATTTATTAGTTTTCTGATTTATTCATAAGTTAACTCCTCAAATTATGGAGCCAATACAAAAAAGTTCATTTCGTTTAAAAAAAATTAAATATAATGAAAAATATTTGTCGAAATAAAGTCAATTTTTTTTTTAAAAAGCCAATGCATTTTTTTTTTGCCAAAACTTTTTGATTTAGTTATTTTAAATTTTACGACTTTCGGGCCCCAAAGACGGCAATTAAATCCCCTTCAGTTGTTTGAAGGAAATCTTATGGGACGAAATTCGAACCCTGGAAAGAGGAAAGAAATCCCTGTCCTAAAGAGATATGTACTGAGAAATGGTACGCCATTTTCACTGCCAGAAGGAGAACCATATATCATTCAGATAAGCACACAATATCCGTTTATTTAAGCTATCTGCACCGGATGTTTGAAGGAAAAGAGCACCATTGAGGGTCAGTCTTTTACTGGACACATGCTTTAGACAAGAGGCGCCTTTTAATGAGGAAAATTTAATCATTGGTCTGTGATATTCGTATTAACTAGTTTCTCAGGTGACAGAAATGAGCAACCGAAAACTTATGATGCCGGCTTACATGCTCACCCCAGCACTTGAAGGAAATCAAAGTTATTTTGTAGTTGACTAAGCAAGTAATTTTTTTTTCAATTGGGAGAAATCGGCACACGAGCCGTAAACAGCAAAAATAAGCCAAATAAACAAAAAAGAAATAACAGTTTTAGGTTTCAAATAAAAACTCAGTCTTACTCAATGCAAGCTATAAACCTATGGGCATAAAGCTCCAAAACAGTTTTTTGTCGTAACCTAATCTAAACAAATAACATGCTGGTGTCACGTTTTTCTTTTGCAATCTTAAGCAAAACTTACGTAATGCTAAACTTATGTAATACTAAAAATTTTAGAAATCATTGAGAAATCAATCAATTAATACTAATTGTAAGTTTAATCCGTATTTGTATTGGGGATATTTCCGCAAGCGTATCTGCTCGGAAGTATTCTTCGCCAAGGTGAACTATTGGCGTATTCATTGCCGTATTCTCTGCCTATATCAATGTATAGTAAACCTATGAGATAAGCATTTAGATAGGCGTGGTCAAGTGTAGCTGTTAAAAGCAGTGTTTCATCTTTTAAAGGAAATCGAGAGCGTAACATAATGGAAACCGAAACTTATTAGGAAAAGTCGTTAAAGAAAAAAATTTAAAACAAAATAATTCTTTTAAATGCTCCCAGATAAATATAATTTCTTAGTTTCAATATTAGTTTATTTAATGTAAACAAAATTTATATTAATTTTAAAATTTTTTGCTTCATATATATTTATAATTTTATTAGCTTTTTTATATATTTTGATGCAAATTAATACTATTATACATTACAAATTTCATTGGGAATCATTTTTAAAATATGGGTTTATAATAATGTTAATCTAAATCATCACATTGATTATGTACTACACAAATGAAAAATATTAAAGGTTTAAATTTTAACCTATACTTTATTATTTTCTCGGTAAAACCAGATTTTGCAAAAATGTATCTTAGAAATTTATTACGAATCACATCATTTTATAATATGTATACAATACATATATAACATTACGTTACAGGGTTATTATTATATACCATATCTCAAATAGTTCCATTATTTTTGTTTTTAAGAAAATTTGAATTCCTACCTGATTATTATCTAACCAATAAGCTTAAAAGAAACATTTTACATTGATTGATTAAGATTCCAATACTTATAACAAATTAATGAGCACTAAAGTTTGACAATGAGATTTCTCGGAAACTTTGGAAAAGTAACAGTAAATTTTAGTGTTTTCTTTCTACTTTATTTACAATATGTATTAATGAAATTTGTTAGAGAAAACTAAGAAAATACAAATACCCTCTGGAAATTTCTTAGAAGTTGCAGTAAATTAAATTCTCCAATTTTTTTACTGTTCTCGATATTATATGCAATTATTAAAATATGTATTGAAACATATTCTGATCACCAAATATAATAACTCCTTTAACATCAAATATTGAAAATATTAATAATGAATTAAAACCAAAACCAGTGTGATCACATATGGTAGACGTCAATCTTTTCTTTTTTTATGTTTTCTTATTTGGGTAAAATAACATAATGGAATAAATTATTCTTAACGGAACAATCGAACACTATCAAATTGCCCGTATTTTTTGTGTATCATAATGTACAAACTTAACTGTAAATAATTAATATATAGATATTTTCAAAGTAATTTTTTTGGCATTAATTTTTAAATAAATTATTTAATTAAAACGGATTTTAATAATTTTACTTATATAATAAAGTTTTTTTAAATTTCAATTTCTAATATTACTTTAATTTTTTAATTTGTCAGTACCAGATTAATTTTGAACAGTTTTTTGTATTAATCCTTCCTTCTACACTATACACAATATAGAAATAATTGGGAAATAATTAGTTAGGAAAATACAGAAATAAATTTTACAAAAATAAATATACTAAAAAAATTTCATCACTGAACTCATTCGATTACAAAATTCTAAAGAGTTTAAATGATAGGACTGAATATTATGACTAATATTCTTCACTATTCATGGGGAGGGGGATAATAATTATTTAAATATTTTTAGGCAATTCTGTTGCTTCAAATATAGAAATTACATCTGGTAAATATTGCAATGACTTAATTTTTAATTTCATTTGTCATTTCTGGTGTAATGAAAATGATACTATTGTTTAAACAATTAAAATAATTATGTTAGAAAGTTTTCATTTCTGTACAAATTAAAAATCATCAGTATAATGACTCTTTTATTTTGTGAATTAATTTTATTCTTTGTTCAAAATTTAACGTTTTCTTATTAAATATTTCTTAAGCTTTATACATGGTTAGAATCTCAATTCTTCCTTCATAGGTTAAGAAACACGTTTAATACGTATTGTTCAAGATAAACATGTTTACATAATATTAATTACTCTTAAATTGCAATTATTTATTAAATAAGTGTTATCCTAATGATGGAAAGAACATGTATTTTATTTAATTCATTTATTTATTATTTTATTTATTTATTTATTTTTTCAATGTGATGATTTAAAAATATCTCAAATTATATTTGAACGATCCCTGAATGGATAGATATATTTTAGAATATATTAATATATTTTCAGTAACAGCATCATTCCTTCCACGGATATTTTAAGCTAAATTTATTTTTGAACGTGTAAAAGCAAAAATCCTGTTAGGCAATGATATATAAGTGGAATGTTGTGTTAATGGGAATTTTTTCTAATAGAATGAAATTTAGTTTACTATATTTTCTTTTAGAATAAAGTTCAAACATCCCTATACATTATCACGTCCATTAAGCAGTGCAGAGCCAAATCTGATTTTATCGGGAGCGTAACTTTATTTTGTCACTAATATAAGGGAAAACCTATAAAATTCCAAGTTGAAGATTAGAAAGATGGACACGCTAAGACTGAAAACGAAACCTTTCTTTTCTTGTTGAGAGAGCGGATGGGATCGAACCTATGACTCCATGTTCTGAAAAAAAAATGCTCTCACCACCCAATTATGATGGTGAACCCTTTCGAAGATACTTTGATATCACGTTGATAATAGCCACATAAATGGAATGTGTTTAAAGGCTCTTCAAGTATATATTGCATATTTGAACTATGTTAATAAAGAAAAAAAAAACTTATACTCTCAGACAGAGACTTTTTTTCATCATATTAAATTTTTCTAATTTTAAAATACCTAATTGCACTCTTATGTGTTTCTAAAAACTATATATATATATATAAATTCATAGTGCAATTCTATCTGATTTCGCATCGCTATTTATAATACACGTGATTCATAAACTTCTTTGATTTACGCTAAATATAACTTGCAATGAATATATTCCTATTTCACTGTTAAATAAATTATGTCAGGATAATAAATTAATCAATTATCATAATAACTTAAATACGTTCATAATTTAATTAATTCATAATTAAATATCTTATGAGAAAAGCATTTTATTTGCACTTGTTAAAAAGGATTTTTTTCAATTGTAATATTCTCAATTTTAAATGGTGAGATTTTTCAGTGATCTCCATCCGAAAAATTACAAAAACTATTTCATTCTTCCCGTATTTTATAGGAACATTATTTCCATGTTGCTTCTATGAGTGTTTTTGTCAATTATTAAAGAGCAAAATTTTTGAACTATTATACCTTAATAAACCATTTTTTGATTATTTTTTCGTGTATTAAAATTTGATAAATGTATCGAATTTCATTCATTAATCGTATTATATTGGGGCTGTATTACTACCGTTTTGTACGTGTGTCTCGATTTTTCATTAAACTTATTTAACATGATATATATTAAAAAATTATATAAAGTAAATGTTTAAGTTTCTTGTCTTGAAAGACACACCAATATATATATACCAATGTATTTGTTTCTTAACAAAAATATTAAAAATAGTTTTATTGCTCCGAAATAATCCATTTTATTAATGTTTTATTCTATTAAAAATTTAAAATACAATAATTTTTTTCAGCTTATTTACAATGATATATAAATATTTTTCATTCGGAATAATTATTCAAATTAATAAGTCAAAATCATTTTTATTATAAATTTAAGTTAAAATATGAAATACTATAAATATACTATTTTAAATATAATAAGTAAAATTACTTTTTTTAATATCACTTAGTTTCAAACTTAGGAAACTCTAAACCTTAACTCAGAACCTTTTTGAAGAATTTTGGAAAATAATTTATATTAGCTATTTTCATGATTAGAAAATGCATCTACCGCGGAGCTGGGAATAAGATATTTCCCCCTTTCAAACAAGGTGGGTGTCCTTTTCTCCCCCGACTATTGAAGATTTTATGGTGATTGATTACTCTTCTTTTGAGGACCAACTCCCGTGCAAAGTGTGCCCCTTAATTTTTAGGGAAAAGTGGTTTGATTTACCAGAAATATTAAGCTTATCCGATAAACAATTTTTTTTTTCCATACTTAAGATTTGGAAAAGTAAATAAAATTTTCAATGAAATCTTTGCTAAGAGATTTAATTTTTAACAACTAAATCTAATTAAAATATTTATAGACAATTTTTAGTTCATCAATTCCATATAAAATATTTGCTTCAGTAAAAAATTTTATAGTTCATTGTATAATTTTTTTTATTTTATTTGATTGTAAGCTCATTTTGAGTTTGGCTTCGGAATAAATTTGAAATAATCAAATGCTGAAATTGGACATACATTTATTTATTCAAGAAAAATTTTCTGAAATCAATTCAGTCTTAATTTTAATCCTGAATTCTTTAAAGTTGTCAGTATAATAAATAATCCGATCTTTCACCGCACCGATAATAGCCAACATACAATTTTTTTAAAAAAATTCAATAGAATTATAGTTTTTACGAGCTATATCATACAAATGCACAAAACATACTTTATACACATACATATATATATGTGTGTGTGTTTATGTTCTTTAATATTAGCATTTTTTTTACTTAGGTTATACTTTTTTCACTTATGTATATATTTTTAATAAAATCAGAAATTTCACCTAAGGAATGTGAACTTATTTTTAATGTTAACTGAGACTATTTCTTAAGATTGTGAAGTATTTCTTAGTTAGTAGTTTTTTATTTCTTAGTTAAGTTAAGAAAGTTAGAAGTTTTTTATTCTGAGTTATTAACTCATGGTTTTACATAATGACAGCGCGTTCAAATGTCCATGGGTTCGAATCCCACCTCGGGCTTATTTGTAAGTAGTGATTAGAAATCTGCTTTAAACTTTTGGTCTCAGGCTAATAAACTTTCGTGAAACGCGACTGTCGGGCGACAGACATTTACACAATGGTGCATTTTTTTTGGTCAATAATTTTATGACATTCAAAAACATTTCTAATTTTTAATATTTTACAATGCAGAATAACGATTATGCCTGATTCCTTTCAAATTAAAATATGTTTTTATACATAAAATAAAATGATTACTATAAAATAATTCTCAATAAACTTAAACATTAAACTTAACACTTAAACATTAAAAAGAAATAATCTTTTAATGTTCGAAAAAAGAATTTTTCAACATAAAATGTCAATATAAAAGCAAGATATTAGAAAATGAATTTATAACTTTTCTGATGACATCAACACATATAAATCATTTTTAAGCAATGAAATTGGCATGAAGATTTTTAAGTTATTTGATTAGTTTTGGAATTTATTTTCAGACTGAATATAGACTGCATGGTTGTTTAAGAAGCTGATAATTTAGACACGTTTCTTAAGCATTTTAATCCTGAAATACTGCCCATTAACCTGACAAAATGGACGATAATAGAATTCCAGCCCCCTATTTTTATGTCGTCTAATAGAAATTGCTGTGAGTAAACTATGATATAACTTAATATTTGTAATAACTGTAATTATAAATGTAATTTATTAAGGAATTGGATATATCAAATACTTTGCACACATTCATTTTATTCGAACCAAATTTTTTTGTGGGTTATAGGTGCATTTTATTGATTATTAAAAAAATGCATTTATATAATAAATAATCACATCCAGAGAGAGAGAGGTCCTAATGATGAATTTATCAGTCGAAACAATATTAACTGGATATAATTTAAATAGATTATGTTCATTTGCTAAATCAATATCAAAAATTTTCATAGTCACGTAACTTGACTGGGATAATCTGTTCAAAAAAAAAAAAATTAGCTAGCTGTATTTACTAAGTTAAATTTATATCTCAAATACATGAAAGTGGAACTGATCAGTATAATATTTGAATAGTTTTATTAAAAAGAAATTAATTAAATAAATAATAATAAGTAAATAATTTAAAAATATTTTCGTTATTTACACATGCAGAAGATTTGTAGAGCAAAATAATGATATAATTCTACAAATCTTAAGCAGATATACAACTTAAAAAAAATCAAGATGAAACATTAAATATGATTTCTAAAAAGTTAACAATTTTCGGCGATTTCCATAGTCTATTGCAATCGTTATCGAGATTTATCTTTTTTGCATTCTTAATATCTTATTAACATAAATATAGTAAAATTTGATTAATTTATTTACCAAAAATTTTATACAATCTGTCCCTTTACATAATTTTTCGTAAAACGGAGATTCAATTCATTATTCAGTTGATCAAGTCAGTAGCTCAAACATACAGTTTTAATTCTAATCTATCAATACCAATTTTTCATGCAAAGTTTTTTGTTATTTTGTTTATTTAATTTTAAATGCTGAGCTAAAGTCGAAGATTTGTAAAGCATATTCGTTTATTTAGCAATGAAATATGAAATATCCACCGATAAAACAAATAAAATTTATTACTCGGTATTTTATTCATGCAGCAATACTTGAATTCTTTGTAAATAAAAAAAAAAGTGTTTGTTATTTGCATTAGCATTATGGCTAACACCAACCCCCAAGTTAAATGACTGTGGTGAATCAATACCTGTATTGTTATTAAGAAAATATCATTTAATTCACATTTATCATAGAAAATCAGCACTGTTATTTGCAAAGTTTTGTTTTCGAATAATTTATTAGTTTTCTGATTTATTCATAAGTTAACTCCTCAAATTATGGAGCCGATACAAAAAAGTTCATTTCGTGAAAAAAAAATTAAACATAATGAAAAATATTTGTAAAAATAAAGTCAAATTTTGTTAAAGGAAAGCCAATGCATTTTTTTTTTTTTTTTTTTGCCAAAACTTTTCGCGTTAGTTATTTCAAATTTTACGACTTTCGGGCCCCGAAGGCGGTAATTAAATCCCCTTCAGTTGTTCGAAGGAAATCTTATGGGGCGAAATTCGAAACCTAGAAAGAGGAAAGAAATCCCTGTCCCTCAGTGATGTGTTCTGAGAAATGGTGCGGCATTTTCACTGCCAGAAGGAGAATCATATAACACCGGATGTTTGAAGAAAAGAAACACCATTGGGGGTCAGTCTTTTACCGGACACATGTATTAGATAAGAGGCGCCTTTTAATGAAAAAATACAATACGGAAAATTTACAGTTGAAGTTTCTCACGTGCATGTGAAGACCAAGATGGAACAATCGCAGTCCCCCCTTTACCCCGGCTGATGCGCTGCATATCCGGTGTCCAATTTACCTCCCTATTGTGCTTCTTGCCATAAAAAAATATTGTGTTAAATTCAAAATGCTTTAAAAAATGCAGTTTAATTTTTTCATGTTATCATAATCAAATAACATGCTTAATAAACTGTGATAAGTGATCAGTTAAAATTTCTATGTTTCATTTGCTTAATTAATTTTTCTCGATAATTAAAATACAACATATGCTCTAATATTAATTGTAAAATATTTTATTAATAGCGATGTTTGTATCTATCCTTGATTAAGAATAATGGATTCCAGGCTCTTATCCAGAAATTCTTACATTTTTTTATACACATGTTGTTTTTAAATTATATCTATGTGATCACAAAACACTTTCACTTTCTTTTTTATGATTTTAAGCTATATAAATCCGTTTTTTTTTTTTTTTTTTTTTTTTTTGAAAAACTTTATTTATAGGACTGAAATTTATCAAAATATACTTTGTAATAAAAGTGTATGTCAAATTTTAGGTTGATTTTTTATTTGTTGGATATCAGTGTTAAGTATATTAGTGTTTTTCATGATACACAGTTTCAAAATACTAATATATTCAACAATCATTTATATGCAATTAAGCAAATTTTTTATTTTTTCTTAGAGAAAATAAATGAATTTTTTATTCAATAGTTTTTTTTTGTTTGTTTTAACTTCATTTTGTTGGTAAACACAGATTTTAAAGTGAAATTTCATACAAAATTATCATGAGTCACATGTATTATTTAAATTATATAATAAGTATTTTAATATTAACAGAATAAGTATTTTTTTATTATTTAAAATATAGAAAAATTATATTTTGTATTATAATATCTAAAGAAACTGATTTGCATTATTTTTATTATTTAAATTTCTGTAATGTTATTGAGTTACGATTTTTAAATGATTTTATATTTAGATTGTGAATCAATTACATTAATTAGTTTTCCTCATAAAAAAACTAGTAAAGTTTTTCTGTAAATTTAATATTTAAATTAACTTTACTAAATAAGTTATTATTAAATAATTTATTATATATAATAACTTATTAAAAATTATTTAATACCGAGTTTAACAATGAAAATTTTCAATTGTTACTAATGTTTAATACATTCATTTTAGTTTATTGTATTTAAGGTATGTTTGTATGTATGTAGACAAGTATAATTTATTTATATGAACAACAAAGTATACAAATCCTACATTGAAATTACTTTAAAAAAAGAAATTTCAATTTTCAAAACTTTATTGAAATCTTCATTAAAATGAAGTTTGGTGAGGCGTCAGTAACCTAAAAATAGGTTTCCAGCGCAAGGGACGTGGACCCCCTCACCATGTTGCGCCGGCTGTTTTTTAAGTGGGCAGCTCCACTGCATGTTTTCTTGGTGCCATGCTCACAAACATTTTAAACCCAATCATTATCACGGGCATCATCTATAAACATAACCTCATCATCATCCAAGGGGTGAACACCGTCATACCTAGGCCTTTTAGGCTCTGGCATCAGGTGCGCAATGCCCTCGGATTCAGCGGTAGGAAAATCAATTTCCCTCATTCTTAAACCTTCTGCCCTAACACCATTTCTGTAGCCTACATAAATGAAAATATATTAGAATATAAAATTAAATGATGAAAAAAAAAGCCGTAAACGAATTCAATATTTACCCGGATAAACCTCTGCGATATCAAATAAAAATTGCTCAATTTTTCCTCCGAGAGTAGGGATTGGATCCAGTTTCCGTCTTCGATAGAAATGCAAAGCCATAGATGCAGTTAATGCACTTCCTATAAAAGAACTAATTATACATTCTATAATCAATTTATTTACATAATTGATTATTTTTTATGAGTTAAATAGCTTACTTGACCGGCGGTTGTTCAGGGATTTCTTTAATATTTTATTTTCATTTTCTAAGGGATTAATGGTATTCAAGGGATCACTTGGATCTACAAATTCACCTATAGAATGATTTGTAGTTTTATGTACAGCATTTACAAATAAATTTTGTACTCCTTGATATTGAGCTGCGGCATCACTATAGATAACTTTAGTGTCTGGGTGACAGAACCTGTAATTTAAATGTAAATTAAAAAATACAAATGAATAACTCAGTTTTATATCTTCATAACTGTTAGCAATAAAGCTTTCATTATAAATCAATATTAATTTTAAAATTTAAAAATACTTAATAACTTAAATTAATATAAATGTATAGGAATGATCTGTAAAATGTTATAAGTAGGTAATTTTATCTTTTACTTATAAAAGACGATTATAGACGTATTTATTACTCAGGAAAGAGCAAGTTGAAAAGCAGCAGTTATTATTAATATATTTAAATAAAATAGAATATACTTTGAAATCAACGGCCACAAATCTCTTTTCCGCTTCCCATTGGTAATGAAGAATAATCCTTCTTTGTCTTCACGGCAAAACATACCTGATAATAGAAATTGCATAATTTTCAAAATAATCAAATGATTAACTATTATATAAATAAAAATTTAAATCAAGGAAATATTAACATTCAATTAATCTTTACCAAATACAGTCGTTGTGTGATTAGAAGTTACTCTCCCACGATTATATTTTCTCCTTGTAAGAAAAGTTTCATCCACCATGATAGATTTTCCTGAAACATATAAAAAATATTCATTAATCCTTTTTTAATTTTTTAAAAAAAAATCTTAACTACCCATCATATATAGTTACCATCTATATGTACTAATATAACATTAGCTTATAAATAATCTTAAATATATTTCAAATTTACAAACTCGACTATTTGGTACAAAAAATATTAATTAAGTTGCATCAATCTGAAGTTACTTTTCTATTTTCAAATAACTGATATAATAATTAAAATAAGATCTTACCTTTACCTCCAAGTTGTTTATAACAATGGGAAGCATGAATTTCAGCCACTTCCCTGAAATAATTAAACCAGTCGCATATCGTTTCTGTTGACATTTTTGCTTCATTTCTCCTACAACGCCAATTGTTAATATTTTCTAAAATATCCGTCATTTTCCATTTAAGAACAAAAAGTATGAGAAGTGTTAATATGTCCTTATGCGGTAATTTTGAATTTTCCAATAAAGTATTATCAGTTGGATTTATCACTGCAGAGCATTTTTCTTTATATTTATTCGAACAAATGAATCTAAAACCTATTTTAGTACATTTCTTCAAAATTCCCTTCATGTCGGAATTACATTTAGGGCATTTTATGAAAGCAGTTTTTTTTTGGAATGATACCATAATATTCCAAAATTTCTTGAACTAGAGCATCATTTTCCAGTAAAATTATGGAAAATACTGTAAAATTTTCCAAAAAAGGATGCATATTGATTATACGCTAGTTTTGGTAAGAAAACAAACGATCAGAATCAAACGCTAAAGAAAGTTTAAAAAAAGCACTCGGAGATTTATAAGAAACTCACATAAATGCGTCATTAACTCCGCCTATCTTCGTCATATAGAAAGGCGGAGTAAATGACAAAATGTCATTCACTCCGCCTCTGTATTTGACGTCATGTCCAATCAATATGAGGACGATAGCAAGCTTGTTATGGTGCGGTAGCACCATAACAAGCTTGCTATCGTCCTCTTGGCATCATGTTTGGCAAGGAATTTGGCGTAGATTAGGAGCAGATCCGCTTGCGGAAATATCCCCTTTGTATTGAAGTTAGAAATGTTTTTCTTAGTTTTTTTCTCTTAAATTTGTCATATGAAAAAAGTGGCATTTTATTTTTAGAAATCTAATATGTGGCGTTGTGTTACATTTAAAAAAATCAGCTTTTATCTTGGTCTACAAGCACTTGTTCAACCTATTTTATGAATTATATAAAACTTGAAAGGACATTATTTACTAATTATATTCAGTTATGCTGTAAAAATTTTTCTTTAGTGTTAAAGTTGCTTATGTTGAGAGTTACAATGCATTATCATTATAAAGTATTATATTATGATAAATTCTTTCGTGTAGTGAAGAAATGTTTTGCATGTGATTAAAATAAAATACCATGAAAAATAGTATTCCTTTAAAAAAGATTACTTGATTGTGAATAACAATATGCTTGAATGATTAACAATAAAGGCCAATGGAACAAATGCTGTATAATCCCTGATGCCAAATTCTGAGTTCGGTAATTTTTTGGTGGGTTTTCTTATGTATCTGTTAACCTGGTTTTTTTTTACATCATGGATAGAAAGATCTATAAGAATTATGCAGAAAATTCTACTTTGCCAATGCTAGTACTTACATCATTGCACATGTCACAATTTGTCATTTTATTAACTTTTCTTCATTACCAAAAAAACTCAGAATTTAGCATCCTGGATTATACTGCATCTGTGCCATGCCAAGTATAACTATTATATGTATTTAAAGATCTATTAGTAGATGATAGGGAAATAAAAAATTTCTGCAAATTACAATGTATAACTATGAGAAAGTTCGACAGCAGTTATTCAAGATTTCGAAAAATTATATTTATGAGTATAATTTCCAATTGAGATTTTATCTAATGAAACTGTTATAGATTGGAACAATTACATGCATGAATTATATGTCTTTGATATGGAGAATAAACTAAATAAGAAGATAGGTCAACCATATTGCATTGTGGAAATTGACGAAAGCTTGTTTACTAAACAAATATAATTGTGGTCGAGTATTATCTAAACTGTAGGTGTTTGGAGGTATATGTAGAGAAACAATAGATCCGTTTATTGTCACTGTTCTGAACTGGTTCTACCTTTCTTGATAAAGTTATAAACATTACAGATGATAGCACAATTTATATTCTGATTTGGGAAGGTTACCAAACAAATAGAATGGAAGGATTCCTACATGCTAAAGTTAATCGTAAATACAATTTTATTAATCCTGATACAGGAGTTCATACACAAGCAGTTGAGAAAAAGGGGGCAGTGCTAAATGGAGGAATAAGAGACAGAGGGAACAGTAAGACATTATTTAGAATCTTATTTATTGGAATTCATATGGTGACAGCATCAGGTGAAACATAATAGAGACTGCTTTGAATCTTTGTTAAACTCTAAATTAGCCCATTTTCCACCAAAATACAATTGATTACTTTGATTTTAAATAAAGTGTTTTAAATTTTGAAAGTGTTTTGATTTTAAATAAAATGCTTTATTTTATGATTTGTTGCAAACATTTTAGGTGTAAATTGGTGGTACTTAAAAACCACCAAATCTGTAGCTGCAGTGGCATTAATATGCAAGTATCAATTGGTTTTATAAAAATCCAATTTTTCAAAATGGAGAAAAAGTAATTCCTGCCTAAAATCCATAGAATGAAAATACTTATTTATAAATAATAGGCAGCTTGATCTAAAAAAAAATTTAATTATCACTTGTGTTATTTTAGAACTTCCAATTTTAAGATATTTTTAATTGTTCACTGTAAAGTTGTCAAAATGATTATCTTTTTTTCAAAATTTTATTACTATATCTGTATTTTCATTATCAAATCTAGTGGATATATTATTTATTGTATATGTATAAATTTTGACCATGATGTCAATATTAAATATGATATCAAAATATTTTTGTATTGGTAAACAATTATACATTTTTAAAATTTGATAAAAATTACTCTTTTATTTCATTATTATTTATATTGACCATCTCATAAATCTTATATCTCTTTGAAATTTTTTTTTAGGTTTTTGAGACAATGCCTAATACAACCTTCTCAAATAATGTCTATTTTAAAGAAACTGATTCATGTATGTAGCAAGAATAGTATTGTAAAGTTTTTGAAAACGGATACTAATAACATATTATTGCAATATGGGTCATTAGGATCTCTTTTAAAAAAGAATATATTCAATGAATGGTATGAATTGATTTTTTAAAATTATATTGCATTTTATTGTTCAACATAATTTATTATTTTAGTTTGTTTGGGAAAACATTTCTTAACCTTTCTAATATTGCTGATAATGTAATGAATAAGTATAATATAGAATAATTGTTTTCTACTTTGTTTATTTAAGGAACCCTAATGTATACAAAATTATTAAATCAATGTGGGATTCAGGATGATAAGCAAAATTTTCACAATTTAGGAAGTACCTATAAAAACTTTTAATATTCTGTTGTTATATTATATTAAAACTTAATAAAATATCCCAAAGTAAAGTTTATACATACAAATACATAAAATTTACAATTTTAACTGGGTTGACTTTGCTTTGTTATGCACAAAATTGTATAACTCATGCTTATAAATTTATTTCATTTTCAGCATCCAATTTTTCTCGATTTTTGTTCTGATGTTTATTAAAATGATTTATACTGAAGGATAGACATTTAATATTTCTGCAGAAGTTGATGACTTTTGACAAAAAAATTAAGAAAATCCTCTCATTCGTATGCGAATTTTAGAAGAAAATATGTTAATAGTTGAACTATGTACTTACTCTTAGTAGTAAATTCTTATCAGTTGCTATTATTCTGTTTGTAATAAAGTTTTTTATCAAAAATTTGAAATTAATTTTTAACTTTAAAACTTTAATAAAAAATCTCTTGTTCAGTAAAAAAATTTAATATACTATCATGGGATTCTTTTTATTGAGGAAAGTAATTGTTTAAAGTGAATTTTTTCATTATAAGATATGCTGAATTATATCTCTAACATTTTTATTGAAATTAAAAAGTAAGATTAATAAATTATTAAAAAGTATAAAATTAATGTTCTATTAATAACATAAAAATACATGATTACAGTTTAATGTGAGATAAAATTAGATTGAATTTTGCAGAAATTCATATTATAAAGTTAAATAATTTATATATATATATATATATATATATATATATATATATATATATATATATATATATATATATATATATATATATATAAATTAAATTCATTTTTTCATTAAAAATAAAAGTCTAAAAAGAATAATTAATTTTATTTTATTAGAAACTAATTTCATTTAAAAAATTCTATTTACAAATTTTTCTACTAAATTTCTATTTGAAGTTTCAAATAAAAAGTCAACAAAATTTTTATTTATTTTTTTCTATATGAAGCATATATCTGTGGCATATTATATATTTGACTATGACTCATTTTTTTTATTATTACTTTATATAAATTGCTGTACTTTATATGAATTGCTGTATTTTTATAGAGTTATGTACTTTATTTAAAGTTATGTATTTTTACTATATACTTTATACACACACACACACACATATATATATATATATTGCTGTTATTTAACTGAATAAAATAAGAGTAATATATTTTGTAGGTTTTATTCATACATAAATAGTAATGATGTGATTCTTCTTCCTCTTGAGATTGTAAAATCTCATAATCAAAATATTTCCTTAACGGAATTTCCAGAAAGGTCCAAGAATTGTTTGATAAAAGGTAAGAGTATAGTACAGACATTTTATTAACTAATAAAATCAGTTATTTTGTACATTATATTTTCGCTTCATTATTTTTAATTATTTCTTAAAACAATTATCTACTAAAGATTTTTTCAATTAATTTGTGTTTAATCTCTTTATGCTTTTTAATAATTAGAATTCTTTAATTGTATAAACTGATAAATTGAGTACATAAATGTTTGATGAAAATACCATTGAATAAAGACTTTATTGCTTAAAAAATGTGACATTTTATTGATATTTCTCTTCTAAAAGTATTTTATTTGATGTGGGTGTAGTCATTTATGATGAAGACAAAAAATTAATGAATATAATATTGCAGATCTACTCCAATTAATAAATATAAATTGACCTTATAAATTATAAAGGATTAAAAAAAGTTATAATTAGATGCTTTCCAAATTTTTTTAAATATACTTTAATTTGTAGTATTCTTGTTTTTGACAGTCAATTTATCAAAATCTAAACAAAAAAAAGCATTTATTGCATAATTAAATTATAAAAAAATGAGTAGTTTATATGTGCTCCATGTACAGTCATAATGGTTGTAAAAAGAAGTACAAAATAAGTAGCAAAGTAATTGGAATATAGTAACTAATAATGCTGTAGTAACTATGAAAATATGTGAGTATAAAATAAAAAAAATTAAATAAAGATTTCAGTTATCACTGAAAGGTATGTTAGCTTTGAATGGAAAAATTAACAATTAGTCCACAATGATTGATATGATCAATTTTCTTGTTATTAGTTTAGAAAGTGTTAATATTCTGTAAAGTAAACCATCAATATAAATTTATGAATAATTATTTTGCTTAAAGTAATTACAATAATATTTATTTAATGATATTGCTTAAAATATTGGTTATACTGAGATTATTAAAAACCTATTTAGAGAAACAATTTATTTATTTTCATTCAGTACTGATTAAATCATAAAATGTCACTTTTTCATGCATTTCTTTTGATTATTGACTAAAAACACTCTAAGCAGTGCATTGTAAAGTAATTAATTAGAAGATATGATTGCTTAAAATAAATTTTAGTTAAAATAGTAAAAACTATCAAAACATTACAGTGTGAAAATTTTCATTTTCAATAGTGATGTAGTAAGAGAGAATAGATTATATTATCATGATTTTATCCTCAATTCTTCTATGTTGAGAAAAAGGCAATTACACATTGTTACTTTTTCTTGATTTGACTTTTAATTTAGTCTACAAAATTAAAACTGAAATCTGAAAATTTTATTATTTATTTTAAACAAGTTGCTGCTTACTCAGATTTTATTTTGAATAAAAAAGATGCAATTAGTTAATAAGATATCACAATAAAATCTGAATATAATTTCTAAATGTTTTAACAGTGTTAAAACTTTTTTTATATTCCCAATTACTATAACAAGGGTAAAGATAAATAAAAAAAATATCTCTAGTCAAGCATCTATGGAAAACGCTTATATGCGCTTACTGCATTAAGTATCAAATTGAAAGTGCAAAAAATTTTATTTTGATTTTTTTGAAGTAATTAATGTAGTAGCAGAAATAAAATCACAAATTGATTAAGTAAACATACATTAATATTATATATATATATATATATATATATATATATATATATATATATATATATATATATATATATATATATATATATATATATATATATATATATATATAATTGTCATCACAATTTATTTATCAAAATTGCATTTTATTTTTAATACTCATAGATCTGACTTTGTCAGACAGGGGTTGGAGATTAGTAACAACATTTTAAATGTTCATATAAATTTTTTTATTTATGTAATAGTATTTGCTTATCAGCAAAAGAAGCTGTTGGTTAATAAATACTATTACATTTCAATATTCTATTTTTACAGATGTCATTGGAAATTATTATGAAATGTCATCCTTAATAGAGCATAATTTGCCTTTTGGATTTGCTGCTTATGGACCCAGTGTTAGCAGTAATCTTATGTTCAACAAAGCTTCTTATTTTACTGAAGGTGATTTTAAATTAAAGTGAGTAAGTATATTAATGTATTATGTAAATTTCTGTTTAATGTTTATTTTTATTTTATTGACTTTTACCAAATATATATTTTTAATCATTCTTTTTATTATTTGCAAAAGTTTAAAACTTTCAATGAGAAATTTAAATATTTATGCTTAGTAAATGTGTTGTCTCATTAATGTATTCAGATATGTATGGAGGTATTTGAAATATTAAATATAATGTAAATGGATCTATTGAAGGCAGTTTCTTTTTCTTCCTATCTGTAATTTTGTATTTTATGAAAGTAAAAAAAATTAACTTCATAATAAGATTTATTGATAGAATTGTTAAAAGATTTTTTCAAGTTTTTATAAATAATTACTATTTAATTATTATAAAAATGGTTTATGTTTTTAAAGTAAAAATGATGCAAACTCTTACCAATTTTACTTTGTACAATTTAAAATAATACATTTTGACGATTATGTTTTAAGTTTACACAATCAAAAAGTTTTATATTTAAATAGTTTCCAAGCAATGTTTCTGTTTTATTATAATTCAAGAATTTCGTATAATGTTAAAATATGAGAGATAATATCCTATCAAGCTACCACTTTTTTTAAAGAAAAATTCAATTATAGATTTCTTTTTGTTTTTAAAATGTTGAAATTTAAAATAAAAATAATACATAATAGATTTCTAATTGGCTGCTTTTCAAACTTTTCAATTAATATTTACAATTATTTCTAATTAATTTGCTAAAGAAAAAATATTTATCAAAAAATTATATCTTTCATTGAAAGTTTTGAGAATTTAGAGTAATTTTTATGAGCAATACATTTGTGCTATGATATCATTGCTTCTAATATTTGGTTTTAAGCTATTTTACTAGTAAAACGGAAAATTATAATAGATTTGTTTTCAGTCATTTAGCAATATTTATGAAATCAAACTATAAGGTTATGTTTTATCATTGAGCAATGAAAATATATAGCCCATTGGCATAGTGGTTGCACTTCACACTCCCAACACATAGATCTGAGGTTAGATCCTCGCTGGGCAAGGTCGACTGAGCCTTTCACCCCTTCAACGAGTTTATGAAATTGAGTACCTAGCATACTAACTTGAGAACTAAGTTTTGGGTTTGGCCGATCACCAAATTAGGACATGTGTTTTGGACGCCAGGGCCCTCAGTCACGAAAACAGACATGGGCACTGTAGGTCTTGGCCTTACTGGGCTGTCGTGCCATGAATTTAAGTTTTAGAAATTATACTCTAAATTATGGGAAGCAAATTGTAGATTTGAATTTAATAAAAAGGAATTATTAAATATTTATTTGAAATGTTTGTGTTCAGCCAGAATCTTTTAATATAATGTGGATACTTTTTTAGTACTTTGAATAAAATTGCCTTCAAACAATATTTTTTAACCATATTATTACTGTAACAAACAGTTTATCTACATTCTTTAATGATTAAATAAGTTGTAAAATGTAACCTCTATAAGAGAAAATATAATTAGTATGATAAAAGGAAACTTGTATTATTACTGTTCACTCATGTTATTATTAATTGTTTAATTTTAGAATGCTATATTCTTGTATTACATGAAAATAGCATTCTGAAATTATGTTTATGATTATCTTTTGTAAGTGTTATACGTAGTAATAATTTTTAACAAATGTAATATTTCAAAATATAACTATGTATTTGGAATAATAATTAATTTTCTTGTTAACATTCAAATATTATTCATATAATATTTGTACTTATATGCTAGATCTTTGCTGTGACTTAAATTTTTTCTATTACATGATCTAAAATTTTGTTGCTATACTTGTAATACTGAAATTGGCAACATAAAGCGAAATCATCTTTACATGTTTTATAACCTCCTGTTATCACTTGAGTATTGTCCTTTACAAACATTTACTACTCTACTAGCCCATATTTTGATATTTTTATCTGTAATCTATAATCTTCCCTTTTTTAAACTATTCATTCCTAATACTTTTATTAATCAAAATGTTTTATACAAATGGAAATTTTTTTGTACTTGGTTATTTCATAGTTGCAATGGAGTATTTAATATTATTATTGAACTTTAAAATAAATGCAATAATTTTTAATGTAAATGGGTTCTTTAATGAGTGTTGAATTTTGTCTTGCAATATTTTTTAAATTTTAATTATATTTAAATACATAAATAACATGCATTTTGAGAGTTTTCTTTATATTTTAATTTATTAAATTATTATATTTCACATTTTTCAATTGCTTTTTGTGTTTTGTTTATTTTTTGTTAAGGAAATCTTTTAAAATTGTTAAAATTTTAGCATAAAATAATTTTCTTAGAATATTATTTATTATTTTCTTTCTTAATCTTAAAAGCTTAAGAAAAGAAAAGAGAGAGTAAGATAGTATTTTCTTTTCTTTCTATTTAATGATTGATATTCCATCATTTCTATGTAGCTATAAAAGGAATTTATTTGTGTTTCAGAGATTTTATTTCAAGGATACATATTACTGTAATATTTTTTTGCCCACCTAAGAAATCTATGAATTGGTTTTACTACTGGATAAAGCAAAGATATTTATGGTGGAGAAAGGTATACATTTATTTTTATTGTATTTTTGTTTTATGCATGTGTTAAATGAATTTTCTTTTAGTGGGAATTATATTGTTTACTTAAAAAAATTAAAACATAAAGAAGTGAAATTCTGTTTTTAAAGAACTAATGTGTGTGTGTGTGTATATATATATATATATATATATATATATATATATATATATATATATATATATATATATATATAAGCAGTAAATATTTATTTTTATAAATTTATAAGGACCAATAAAATAGTTTGTTAAATTGGAAAGTGAGTATTAAATCTTAAAAATATTTTCTTTTTTTTTTTTCTTTTTAATCACACTGCTTTCTTTATAAGTAAAATTTTCTAAGAAAAAATTATTTAGTGTGCACTGTATAAGAAACACATTGAAAATATTTAAAAACAATTCTTACTTTCCTTTTATTGATAAAAAATAAGGCAAAATAATCACTATTTCTGTTTGTTTCAAAAGGACATTTATGAAAACAAATATTTTTCTTTCTTGATATAGCAAATCATTTCATAGTTGTTTTTCTCAAAAATCTCAATCTTGTGTGTCATTTAACTGCTTGTTTTGCAGATGATCATAGCATTGCATGACTTTTTTTGTTTGTTATCTCAGAGTTCTTTTTCATTCTCATTCATTATGCTCTTAATTATTTAATCATTCAATAATTCATATACAAATTACATCACAAAATCATTTATGAGTTCATGTTCATCTTCATTCATCTTCAATCAAATTATCAGCTAAATGCCTTTGGCTTTTTTCCATTACTGTAGTAATAAAGCTGGCATATAGAATGTCAATGTTACAATAGTAATAAAGCCTGCATTTAAAAATGATCCACAAATAATTTTGTCTGCAACATCAGTTCAAGCATAAGCAGTTAATTATAGATTGACAAATGCATATGCACCTAGAATTTCAACTTTATAAGATCTAAGCCATTATCCCTCCATGCAAAAGTACATAATATTTACATTTGAATCGTTTGATTATACTTTGATACATGGACTATAAGGCAGAATTTGAATAAGGTGAGAGAAATTTTTCACAAATTGTTTGGAAAAAATCCAAGGTTTCAATATCAATGGTGCAGTTACCCTCAATTTAAAGGTTTTGCAATTCTCCAATGAAACTATTGATCTAAGTCTTGCAACCATAAATTTAAAAAATAAAAAAGACAAAATATAAAATCTAAACAAAAAAGCATGAAAATCAGTTTGCGGAAAAGATGTTTCAAAATTTTAGTTCATAAATGGGAACCAAAATTTTATGTCCATGGGATTATGATATTGATTGACATTAATTGATAAAATTTTAAATTAGAGGTTGGTAAAAACCCATGCATGCTGTGTAGATATAATTGCTGTAAGTTTAAACTTGCAAATGTGAAGAAAGAACGGCTTATTAAAAGGTTATTGCTCTTATTTCAGCTCAACAATTAATTTGTTTGATTCCCAACTTAAGAGTGGTTTATGATTAAAGATACATCTTAAACTATTGGTTTCAATCTAATTTGACACAAGTGCAAAAAGTGACTGTAAATCATCAATAAACCAAATTTAATAACAATTTTTATAGATTATGTGATACAAGACTTTGCCAAAAGTTATCATTAATTTAAAGTTGTGATATTCACAATACTTAGGATGCTAAAGATATTAAAGATAACTGTATAGAAACAAAAATATTTTACAAGTTAGTTAAACATTTGCCTAAACTGATGAATTTGTTTATTCTTTATTTTCATTCAAATGACTTGTATTGTCACACAGAATATTCCTCTCTTTTAAATGTTGCATTTTGTTAAAAATAATAGTTATATGACAAATAGTTTCCAGTGACATCCTTATTCATTTATTATTTGCTGCAACTGTGATTTTTATAACAAGTAATACAATATTTTCCAGAAATAATATTGATAAATTTATGTATTTTTTAAAGGCTGCTAAAATTTCTTTTCTTTTTGCCATTTTTAATATATATTAAGAATAAAGTGTTGATAGTAGAGGGAGAAATATGCTTTGATCAATATTCATAAAACTTCAAACAACTGTATTTAATTCTAATCACTTAAAAGTGCTGAAAAACATTGCAATGGAAAGATGCCTGCACTGCTTTTAAAGAAAATTATATATATATATATATATATATATATATATATATATATATATATATATATATATATATATATATATATATATATATATTGTATTTCTGAGAAAAGAAGTTATGTGTTATTATGTTTTATTTATTTTTTTCAAAAATAATTTTTAAATAATCAAGTTTTATTTTATTTAGCAAATTGTAAAAGAGGATGGTATTTTTTAATATTTTCTTGTACACCGCAGAACATTCTTAAAATATTTAATTTTTAAATTTATTTTTAAGTTTAATGTATTTATTTTAAACCACCTTTGTTGAGTCTGTTAATTATTTCAGCTTTCCAATATCCCATCCCAATTTTCTATGTCTGAAATAGTAAAGTCTTCAACAAATGATCATCACTTATCATTGCTGCTAGACTTTCCATGGGGCAAGGATAGATTAGAAACAGTAATCCTGTATGAAGATAATTTTGTTAAAGAAATGTTTCAGGAGTATTGTCGTCAGAATGGGAAGGAGTTCATTCCAACTAGTTCACCTTCTGTAATTATGTGTGAAACATCACTTGATTTAAGTGTGTTGGCATATTTGTCAAATTCCTTTTTTGAAAAGTGGAGAGACAAGAAAAGTAAAGATGTATGTTATTTTATATTTTAAACTATTAAATAAATACTTAATAAAAATGAAGAATATTGCTGCTGTTTAGTTTAAATTACAACTTCACCTTATTAACTTTCTTTGTCATATGTGACTGAATTTTGTGAAATTCCAATTCTTTTTATTTCTTCTCTGTTTTGAATTTGAATGGTTTATAATAGTTAATAATGTAGATTAAATACATAAAAAAATAAGAATGATTTCTATTTGAAAATGTAAATTTTTATAGTAATTGTGATTTGTATATTTAATTGCTATGTTACTTTGCGTATACATTGATTTATTAAAACAATTCTCATTTTTTTAAACATGATAATAGACATTGCAGTGACATTTTTATATTTATAATATTTTATATGATACATCTTTACAGAGGTAATATCATATAAATGCATTTAAATTTTAATTAATGTAAAAATGTTCAATTTTAATATTCCAGATTGAATATTTTTCTTACTTTACATTATAGTAAAATTGATATCTTTGAAGAATGAAAAAAAGAACAAGATATAATTGCAAATAAAGAAAGATATATTATGCTTTTAATGAGGTTCTTTAGGAAAGCTGTAAAAATAATTATCGGTATCTTATAAGTTATTGCAGTGAATGCAGTTTATTATAAGAAGGAATAAAAAAAATTAATTAAAATCAATATGGTTATTAAAGTTGAATCAATATTATTTTTAACATTCTTACTAATATATTATAAACCAATTTAAAAATTGGATTTCTGGTAAACCAAACAAAGAAATCATTTAGTAAAATAATACAATGATTTATACATGCATAATGCTATCATTGCATATTTGTGATTTCAAAAATATCATTTTGATATTAATTATTAATATGGTATTAAATTAATATCATAATAATTAATATCAATATAATTTAATAATATATATTAAGTTTAATGTTAATTTATTAACTGTTTTCTGTTTTTTCTTTTCTTTATTTATGTTTTGATGACAAAATATGAAATAATCCACAAAAACCATGTAGATTTTCTTATTTTCATTGATTTTGTCATTAACTGCATAAATGTTATCATTGTCCTTCTTTATGGATCCGCTTTCTATGCTTGCAATCAATTAGCAATAAAAAGTTATTTTCACATTGCTTAAAAATTTCATTAAAAAATATAGATTTTATAATCTTGTATGCGCAAGATTTGCCTTTGAATGAGGCATTTTTCTTAGAAATAAGAAAAATGCTTCATTAAAACATGCAAAATATTTATAATGTGTGCCAAAAAGTTTAAAAATATTTTTACTTGAGTTTTGTGATTTAGTTAAATTAATCTTGTGTTTTTTTCTCTAAGCATAAAAATATCTACTTTGTTGAGAATCAAATTTTTTTCCTGGGCAAATGCCAATTTGTTATATACTTTACTCATCAAGAGTGAAGCAAAAATGTATTTTAAAATTTTTGTGACAGAAGTAACTTTTAAAATCATTTTACTAATTTTATTGTTGAAAAGTAGTTAATATATCTTAGAAAAAAATACCTTACTATTAAAAAAAAACTTTCTATTTGAAAAAAAAGTTTTTAAAGCTTATTTTTATATATTACTCCTTTACATTTATCATTATATGAAATTAATTTATGTTCATTGTGATGTCATAATAAAAATGGAATATCATTAATGATTTTATTGTTTCAGTTATAAAATAATGTAAATATTAGAATTTAAAAATATGCTAATCTGTATTATTTTTAATGTTAATTTTCCATTTTTTACAATTTTTTTTTAAATTTTCATTTATTTATTATTGTTAAAAGGTAATAAATATCTCTGGAAAATAAACACTTAAAAAAACTTTGTTTGAAAATAACTTTTACAAAATTAATGTATTTATTTTTTCAAATTTTAGATTAAATATAACTTTTTAAATGCTATTGACTGCTAAAAATTGTGTTATGTATGAAAATTAAATATAAATTGTAGGTGCTTCAACTGCACTACAAATTGGCTCCTTATAAGGTTTGTCTTTTATTAGAAGAGGAAGAAGAGGAAATCATGAATAAATTGAAAACTGTTGCAAATCATTTGATGAAAGAGTTGAAAGAAAAAGGAGTTCCTTTATTTCCTGTATATAGATCAAAGCTTTCTTCTCTTGCAGAATCTCTATATAGTCAGTATGTATTATTATAGTATTTTTCATAACTAAGCAAATTTCATTTTGTTGATTTTTACCTACAAATTTATTAATTTTTGATCCTAATGCCACTTTTGTCACTAAAAGTTTTCAGATTATATGATATAATAAATTTATTATTCATTTGTTAATTTTGTAATCAAAATTTACTGAATATGTAATGCTTTATGTAAACTTTTAGTTTGATGGCTTCCTACAATAGGGTCTTAAAAAATTATTGAGTATATCTGAAATATTAGAGGTACTGAAAAGTAGTGTCATTTTTTATTAAGGGTGCAAGTGGAAGCAAATCAATGTCATACAATCGAGGAACTGTCAAATGCTCTTAACCCATTACGGTTCCATGTTCCAGGTGATGGAACACTAATCTTTTAATTGTTACCAAATCGTTGCATTTTGTGATAAATAGATGAAATTTGGCTCAAAATGTTTTTTAAACTTTCATTTTTGATAATAGATAGCAGCACTACATGGGATGATTAATAATTTATAATTATAGCAGATTATTTAAATCCCTTTATTTTGA
Organism: Latrodectus hesperus; assembly: GCA_037975125.1. Taxonomy (NCBI): domain Eukaryota; kingdom Metazoa; phylum Arthropoda; class Arachnida; order Araneae; family Theridiidae; genus Latrodectus; species Latrodectus hesperus. The sequence goes on along the minus strand of JAJQOW010000399.1, from coordinate 77,914 downwards.
AGGAATATTTCCGAATTTTTTTTCTTATACAAAAATAATTGCTTGAAAAGAAATTTCTGTGTTATTTTATTGCCTGCACCTTGAACTATTGATTCTATATTACTTTAAATTTTGTACGCTTAAAGTATACGCAGAATTATCTGATAAAACAAGGTGTTACAACAACACCTGGAACACTGCGCCGTAACGGCTTTTTTCCTTTACGCGATTCAGAGCGTGATTAGCTTTGAACTCAGTGCCAACGGGAACAGCTGTGTTTATTTTTTACAGTTTTTTCTCTCTTTTGGGGTGGAATAAACTAATGTTGAGGAATTTACAAGGAAGGATTACTTATATGGATAATATTTCTATACCTTTATTGGCCTCTTGAATTGGGAAGCTTCAGTGTGGTATAGGATTATATCATTTAGTTAAAATCCTCTCTAGTTAGAGAAGCATTATTTTTATGTTCTTGATTTTCCTTTTCACTGCTATTCATTTTATAATATTGTGTATATAAATTTTTGAATTCATATATTTTTAGTTTACTTTTTGCAATTATTATGTTATTTTCTAGTTAATTTTTTAATTTGTTAATTGCAAATAAATGGTACGTAGATGTTTTAGTCCTTCTGAAGCAATAAAAATGCTTCACCCTTTGCGCTCTAATAGTGAATTAGAACTTATTGATAATGATAGTGATACAGAGAAATATATTCCTAAACCATTTGATCAGTCTCAGTCTGATAATGTTGTATCGGATAATGCCTGTAAAAAAGATGGCAATTATTTATCTACACCAGGCTCCTCTATGCAGTCCCAAAACCTTACTTGGATAACTAAAATAATTGTACAGAAATCTTTGTTTTATTTTATTTTTTGGTGTAGAATAGCAGGCCTTCTTGTGATACACTCTGGACCAAGCTAAACCTACTATGCAGGGCTAATGCATTGTTTTTTCACTCATATGCAAAAACATTTACACGTATGTGGGTTTCACTGCAATGCTTGCTTTTTATGACCTTTGCGCCGCAGTGTTCCATGTGATGGTACACCCACAAAATCGAAATGGTACATGCAATCTTTACAAAATCTTCACTATATACTTATAAAGGCCTAAATAAACAACCTACAAAATTTTTTTGTTAATATTTCAGTTTTCAAGGGTAGTGCGCCTGAAAGGGTTAACCAACCTAGGTCGACCATCCAAAAACATTTGCAATAGATTGGTAAAACAAGCAGAGCAGGTGTTTGGATTCCCCATAATATATATCTGAAGAAAACAGAGCTAACCGATCTATGACATGCAACTTATTGCTTTAACGGTATGATATAGAACCATTGAAGAAACCGTTTTTTGATCACATGATCACTGCAGATAAAAAATGGATTCTGTATGATTATCCAAAATGCAAAAGACAGTGTCTCTCTCTGAAAGAACCTCCACGAAAGACTGCTAAGCCAGGTTTTCATCCATAAAAGGCACTTTTATGTGTTTGGTGGGGTAATTGTGGAATTATCCATTTTGAAGTGCTTAAACCTAGAGAAACTGTTAATGCAGACCTTTATTGTGAACAATATCAAACATAAATTGAAAATTATCCACCGATTATCAATAGAAAAGGCATTATTTTGCAACACGATATTGCAAGACCGCACTGCGCAAGAAAAACGCTTGAAAAAATTTAATGATTTGGGGTGATAGGTATTGCCTCACTCACTATACTCACCTGATATTGTGCCAACGGATTTCCATTTATTCTGTTCAATGCAACACTTCTTAACAAACAAAAAATTTCAAAATTTGGATGTTATGAAAAATGGCAGATATTTTATTAAAAAACCAATTGATATTTATCAATCTGGCATTGAAAATTTGCACACTAGATGGCAAAAAAGTTGTTGCCAACGAGGGTGATTACATCATTGACTAAAAAGAAAAACTTGTAAGAAATTTATTTATTCAAATTTACTGTAAAAAACTACATAGTTTATTTGGTCCCCCTAATATATTTTCTGGATGTCGTTCTTGAAATAATTCATGATTTTAAGTTTCAAATGATGATCCTATATAAAATAAATATGACATATTTTATGAGTAAATCAATAATTTTTTATCTTTTAAAGAAAATTATGTTCTTTTCCATCTAATTCTAAAATTTATTTCTGTTATAAATTTTTAAAAGTATATTAGTATAGTTTACTACCGCAAATATTTTTCTAGATTTAAAATAAACAAGAGTTGTTAAAAAGTTATAGTGTTCTAGTTTTAAATCATTAAAAAGAAAAGTAATTGAGTTTTATATAAAAAGAAAAGGAAGTTTTTTTATATCAAAAAATAAATAAATACTAAGTTCTTTCCAATTATTATATGTAACTTTCGTTACTGGCATTCAAGTTATTGTTTAAGTCACTTTCTTTTATAGGTTTGATGAAATGGGTGTTCCTTATATAATCGTTTTAAATAAAATCTCATTACAAACAGGAGTTGCTGGACTTCGAAATAGGGACACAACTTTGCAAGTAATAAATTTTGCATAAATTATTTCCATGCATTATACAAAAAATATTTTAAATTTCTCTCTCACTTAAATTTATTGACTTTTATATTATGCTGTTAATTATGTTAGTTTTGAATTGTTTCTAATACAAAAAATAATATAATAATGAATTACAAAATTCTAGGATGTTATGCTTTCAAAATTAAGTATACATAAGGATTTTCTTTATTACTTTTCATTGTGTATGTAATAGTATTTTTTTCAATAAAAAAGTGTTTAATAATAATCTTACTATGAAATTTTTATGTATTTTACAGTAATGTTATTATAAATATTCTTTTATTAATAATTTTTCTGAATTCAGTAATATAAGTTCTTAAAAATATTTATTCCTATTATTTTCTCAAATTACTGTATGGTTTTACTATTGTAAATTTATTAAAAATTTTATTTAATGTTAGTTTAAATAAAAATTAAAAAAAATTTATTTAGGAACATGTTTATGTTTCCTTATGTATTCAGAAAAGCAATACCTTTTAATTTATAGAAATAGGTATCAATGCTTTTTTTGTTTTGTTAAGATAAACATTTTTATTTAAATTGTATATGCATACACAAATGAAATGCAACTTGTTTGGAATTGCTATTATAAAAATTGCAGAAAAGAAAAAAACATTAGAGCTGTTAATGCTGAATTATTTTTAAAATTCTCTTTCATTTTTATTCAGCATCATTTCTTTAGATTCATTTCTTTTATTTTATTAGTTATACTATTCATTTCTTTACATATTAATAAATATTACAGTTTTACTTAGTAAATATTTATAAACATTAATGTAAAATTATTAAATTGAAATTTTTAGCATTGTATTTTTGCTTAATGAATAGCACATTTTTGTTCAGTAAAAAATATGCGGTAAATAATCTACTTAGAACAAAATTATTTAATACTACTTATGCTGAAGATTTTTATAATTTATTAAAATATTGTTATGGTTGTTTTTTCTAATTGCATATATCTATTAAAAATATTTTGCCATTTTTTTATTTATTTATTATTAATTTCATTTTTTTATGATTTTCTAAAGTGTTATTTTTGTGCATTTGAACCATATTAGGTTATAAATATAATAACTAACTAGTTAAGATTTCCTGAGGATGTATCTTTAGTTTGCTAGCATTGTTGAAACAAATTGTCAAAAGATCACTGTTTACATGGTTAGGTATTTAAAATATTTAATTTGATGTAATTATGATTCTTATTAAATTATCAAAAGAGTTTTTTTATAATGGTTAGATAAGATAGAATATTCAAACAAGAAATTAATTTAGTTGCAGCTTGTATTGTGACCATAAACATATATTTCCATCCATATAAATCTATACAAATCCATATATTAAATATATGGATATATTGCAGCGATGAAATTGAACTTCTCTGGCTCAGAGGTAGCGTCTTTGGCTTGGGTTCGAGTCCAGGCGGTTTGAGTAAATTATTTAAGGTACAGGTTGCACCCAAAAATTTATGTTAAATTATTGTTTGGTTGTTTTCATGTTCTGGAAGTTTCCGGAACTTTCTTTAGTTATATTAGAAGGTATTTCTAGAATGTTCCAATTGACTATAAAAGCTCATTTCCTCTCAGTCTGTTGTTGTTCTATTACAAAGTACGCTTAATAAACCTGTGTTCCTTATCCATCTGCCTCTTCATTGTGTTTCATCGTGAAAATATTAACATTATATGGATTTAATCTTCTATCAGTGGAGGAAATTAAAAACAAATAGATGTTTTATCAATTTGAACTTAGTTGCTTTAGTTAAAGTAATACACACACATTAAGCCTGATAAAAAATTTTCATGGTTATAATATTTTACAGGCTGTTTTAATGTATATATTTAAAATTTGACTGTTTATGGCCATAAATTGCAGCAGTTTTCAGTATCTTCCAATGAATTTTCAATGAATACTGTTAATGGGATATGTATTTTATATCATGCATATATTAATTTAAAATTATTAATAATATATAAGTTTAGGAACAGGCTGTAGTTTTTATGCAGTTTATAAAAATTTTTTTTTGTATTCATTAGTATTATGAAAAAGTACTTGTGAAGGGAAGTTCAAATCCATTACTTTTGTAATAATTGGAAGTACAGATTGATTACTTTTATAACATTAGATGTTGTAAAAGTAAAGTCTACATAAAATGTATGATTTGTTTTTTATCACTCCTCATGGTCCCTAGAATTATTTTATGTAACTAATTTTTTTTCACATATGTTGGAATCTTAATAGTGGAATAGCTGCCTTTGAAACTCTTTAGTCCATACAAAAATAGCATATAATGCAATAAAATTTTATTGAGGAAGTGCATATAACTGAGTACTGGTCATTAAATTCTAAGAAAATTATAATCTTATATAAAAAGAAATTTAAACTAGAGATTTATAAAAGAAGTAAAAGTGAATAGATATCATTCTTGTTTAATTCTAAAATCTTTAAATGTCTAAATTGAAACCATATCAATACCAATATTTTTCAAAAATTGCTTTTGTATTTTTTAAAGCAATAAATAAATCACATTTTTAAATTATTTCAGGAACAAGTTCACATCACAGAATTAACTTCAAAGTTGGTAAAATATTTGAAGATAAAATGTTGATGAAGAATTTTTAGTGATTTTGTAAATATTATTTAAATAAAATGTTTTTGTTGTGAATTTTTCTTAAATTTAATAGATCAAGATAATTCAGAAGTTTATTCTTATAATTTTTAATTTTGAGGAAGTGTGTCTAAAATGTCTATTATTTTAGATGTGGTAAAACATTGTAATGAAGAGATATTATATTGTTAACTCAGATTTTAGTATTTTAAGACGATTATTTTTACCTGTGAGTATTTTGCTTTTACATAATTACTTAATATGATGTTAATTGCAATATAATCATAAAAATTATATTACAGTATTTGATAGAAGAACATGCAGCATTCTCTGCTGGATGATACTTGTCAACTTCCCAGAGATGACTTTATTGAATCTTTTTCATGTGCTCTATGATACCAGATAGCTCTCATTGTTCATAACATAAGACTGTTATCAAATTCTTATGAAATACACTATATTGCAAAAATCATTTTAGAAATTTCAGAATGCTTATAAATATATAATGCAATTAAAAAATATGATACTAAACAAGTGATTTTGAGAAAAGAATAACAGCATATGAATATGCGGTTTCAGATTATCTGATGCCTTTGTGCCACAATAATACTTTGAGATATCATCATTAGAGATTTTAAAGAAAAACCTGAAAGGTCACATAAGTGAATGACACTTTCTTATAAAAAGATTAAATTGTAATATATTATTAAATGTATTTAAAAATAAAGTTTGTAAATTTTCAAAAGTAATTTGGGGACTTTTGATTTCTGAATTATATACTTGCTCAATTCGGTGATCTTGAATAAATCTTTTTATTATTATCATCATGTTACAGCATTAATATAATTTTTTTCCTTAAAATGCAAATTTAATTTTGAATATTAAAAGTACAAGTAAAGTAAAATGATTGTTTTACTTGCACTCATTTATTTGATTGTTTTTCTTGCACTTTATGAACAACTTTATGAATTACTTTTTATACTAATTATGAAGATTTTTTAAATCGATATTTTTAATAGCATTTAAAATAGAAATGCATTGTGTGAATTAAATTACAGATTGCAAAGTTAACATTAAATGAAAAATTTGTGTTGAGCAATTTTGAAATGAATTAATGTTTGTGGTTTGATTAGATTTGAAATAGAAAGTGAATACTGTCTCATAAGTAAAAGCACTTTTTAAATGCATTGAATTCAAAATTATGACACATTTAGTAAAATTATTCTTTCTTATATTTACTGATATGAATAAAAAGTAGTTTGTGTTAAATATTGTTACACAACTCAACAATTTTCTTTTAAAAAATATATATTCATTAGATAGTCAGAAATTCTGGTAAATTTTTTTGTCTGGTTCACAGAATTGGAACATAATATGTATATTTATGATTCAATTCTTAGAATGCAATTATTTGCTATTCCAAAGCTATAAATGAAATATATTTTTCATTTAATAAGAGACTAATACTTATGGGCATACTCTCATTCATACATAAAAAAATAAGATATAGGGAATGATTTAAATTTCCAGAAGTATTTATATTGTAATTGAAATTTGAATTTTACAAAAATAATACTTATAAATGAGTAGCTTAAATCATGTATATATCTGTCCATAAGATTGAAGTAGAAAAAGATCAATTTTATTATAGGAAACACAATAACAATTTGTTGATTGCAGATTGATTTTTTCACTCTTTTTGTAGAAAAAAACACAAAAATTATAATATAGATATGTTGAAATATTTTCAGATCAAATTATGCTGTAAATATGTAACTAATTAAAAGTACTGAATAGTTTATTTTGCCTTTTATTATTGTACAAATTATTGCCTGAAACTAATCTATACAAATATATCATTAATTACATAGAATTCTGAAAATGAAAAGCAATCAACAGCAATTGTAATAACTGCAATGAGAACTGTAGATTAAAAAAATTATGGTAAAAGTTTACAAATGGGTAACCTTTGATTTCTATGCGATTTTTTTGACGGCAAGAAAGGCGCCAAGAGTAACAAAATGACAACCCTAAAATTACTATAAGTAAAGCGCAGAAAATAACAGTGTTACCTGAAATTAAATTTATCGCGATATTTTTCGCTAAACCAAAGGGTACCCAATTTTACACCAAATTCAAAATTATAATAAAATTTAATGAAGAAAATTTGTGTTATCAAAGATAATTAAATGTAATCTATCACTAATATATCGCTACAAGTCTTGGTATCTCCTACCACTATCAATCTACCAACACGACAGCTGAAAAAAGTTTTAAGCACAGGTCCTGTAACTTCTGAATACTCTGTCTTATACGAACAGAAACAGGAACAAGCTAATTCAGTGGTACAGAAAAAAATTTTTTTTCATCATGTTCCCAGTAAAAATTTTGGAATATTTTATTTTATGGGTGAATTGTTTTCCAAGAAATAAAAACGCATTGAAATGAAACAATAGATTTTGATTATCAAAGATTGATTATTGTTATTGAATAACGCCAAATCTACACAAACATCATAATTAGATCGGATATTTTTAATTCCATCACAATACCCTCGAACTCAGCACTTTCTCGAATCCAATAACTTCCATGATAAAAAGTTTCTTAAAAGAATACGCTGAATCTCACAGGGCAAAAAACAATAGGAATCATGTAACAATTTCATAGTATTTATTGCAGCTAATGCTTGGCGCTCTGATCCTAATAATATGGAGAACAGTTTTAGTTGATTTTCAAGACTTATGCCTCTCGAAAGATGGATTCGTTGACTCCGCGTAGTAAATAGCTTAGCTGCCTAAAGTTGTTATAAAGCTTGTTTCAATATCCACTTGGAGGAATTAGCATACTGAACTGTACGTCCATGTCTCATGGGAGGAAGCTTCCAATTACCTGCCTCTATGGATGTACATGCAGAAAGTATAAAAATGGCCTCATCTCTGTTATTAAATAACTACTTTAGTCGAACGCGAGGACTTCCACTTCGAAGAGTGTGTGGTCGTACCATCCACATCCATACTGGGACAATCATTTGCATTGTGCAGAATTCCAGAAATTTTCGTTTAGATGGGTTTGAGATTAGTAGAAAAAACCCAATTGAGAAATGGATTGAATGCATCGCTCCGGAAGTTTAATGGAGTTAATTTTTGTGTGAGTTTATATATATATATATATATATATATATATATATATATATATATATATATGTATGTAAATGAAGGATATGTCATCGCTTTGTCGCCATTTCCCGGATGTATATAATATTGTATCTATATGTAACTAGAAGTACATTAAATTAATCGATTTAGTTTTTCTAATTTAGCATATTTCGAATCTGTTTCTAAAGGAATACAGCTATTGGTCTAGAATTTGGTGCAAGGTTTCTAGCCTTGGAGGCCATTTACCTTAGTGGTAATACATTGGGGGTTCCATAATGCTAATTTTTACTAAGTAATTGAGGAGTTGAACATAGCTTTCTAAAGGAATACTTTGATAAATGTACAGTTCTCAGATTTGACATGAAATTATGTCAAAAGATAGGCGTGGCTATTTGAGAAGTAATCCGCCTTCCTTTTTAAATTCAGCAATGACAATGGTTGCAATTGTTTACTGAGGGGAGGACCTTGGGATGAAGTGTCTGATATACATTCCATCCGCTCCAGGAGTTGACCAGCGATGCCCGAACACCACGTGCCTTCCGAAGCTGTGCGGCCGTCCAATGGAGTGGCGTGACATTGGATGTCGATGAAAGGTTGCGCTGCGAGACGAATAGATGACAAATTGCCGTGAAGTCACGTGGCAGGCCATTGACCTCCGTTGCGATGTGCCTAGAAGAAAAAGCAACTTTCTCACTTGTACTCATAAAACAAAAAAATGTGGGAGCAAAAATATAATAAGATGAGTATCAGAAAAGTGAGCATTATTTTGTAAACAATCTTCTTAGATAACCTGTCTTCTATCAAAATTCTAAGCTTTTCCATACGTTAACGTAAATTATGAGAACATTTTTTACAATAACTTAAAGAATCTTTGTCTTATCTTTCTAATCCCAAATATGATGAGCATTTTAAAGATAATAGAAGTACGCTTTTGGAGAGGAATAACGGAAACGGGATTCACCTTTCCCGCGCGTAGAAACTACTAAGGTCAGAACGGTTCACCGTCACTTAATGGACGATTTCATCATATACACTCTGCTTTAAATTAATTGGTTGATGGATTGATTGGTTTTTCTGACGCAAGGTCTTAAAAAGGACATGCTATGCTGTGCCTTGAATTAGCAACAATAATTTAGAATGCATCAGTAGAAGCAGGCTCCCAAATTAATGTCCACAAATTTGTTTGGTGATTTTATTAAATGCGTTATTCTTTAGAGACAAGTACTCTTTTTTTTCTATTACTCTTATAGGAAAAATTCAAGAGACCGGTTAACCCTTGTTCAATTTCTTCACAAAAAACGATGAAGTCAACCACACGAAATTGAAAAAGAAGTAATAGTTAATTACTCGGTAATGAAATTTATATTTTAATACCAATTTACTGTGCAATTATATATAAAAATATCAGGATCTTAAGAGTTCTGTATAAATAAATCAAGAATGTATTTAAATTTCCCCCATTATTTTATTTGTGTATAGAGTTTTATTCTCATAGTCATGATAGGCATACACGTATTCATCAAAAATTAAGATTATACCGTGTATTTTGTTTCAGCCTACAAAATACAAAAACGAAATAATTTTTGTAGCTTATCAAGAAATGGGTTGTTCACTCTATCAAATGCAGAGGAGTTATCAGAACTTCACACATTTTCTCTTGCTGATTGAATTAAGTTTGAAAGTAGTAAATGCTGCTGTCTTGTTAGGTGATTTATCAAAGGATATAAAATTGTCTTCCATATCCAATCTGAAATAGAAAGAAAAGCATTGTATTAATGGTGAATATTAAAATGATAAATTGGTAAAAATAGTATGTTAATTTATAAAATTGCCTTTCATATTGACCAGTCAGAATTATGGAAAATATATATATAAATATTACAGTAATGAATTAATAAAATTATTTTTAATAAAAACGTCAAGAATTATTTTGCTGGATCAGATTTAAAAAATTTCTCTGTGTGGTAGAATAATTAAATATTCGCGTAACATATTTAAGTTTTAATTCTTTTTCATTATTGAGTTCAAATGATTGTCAGTTATTCTTGTATTTCAACTGCTTATATATTACAATAAATATTTTTCTAGTTCTATTTTATTGTTATACAATCAGTTAAATCATACTATTTAAAAGTTTTTACAAGAATCACACTAACTATTGCAATGGTAAAATATAGCACTTTTAATAACAAGATATTTTGAAAGTCTAAAATACGAAAGTTCCCAAACTCATGCTCTATCAATCTGAATTTTCGAATTGTTGGTTCGTTACTTTTCACACTCGAAGATAAATTCATTTGATTTATTGAAAGAGTAAGTTCCAAATCGATATTACTCCCTATATTTAGAATCGAACGCTGAATTGTATAACCGAAGACCAGAGCGTTGACCATTTTACACAAATTATGTGGAAATAAAATCACAGAGATTCTGAGGCAATGTCACTTCCATGTTTTACAATCCATTTCTTTAAATATTGTGATCAGATTAAACATTAAAATACTTCAAATTATTGCATAAAGATTAGGATTCGGTTCCAATTACCTTTTGTCTTTATTTAAAACTATGTGTCATAACAAGTGTTATTAAAGTGTTTGTCCTTGTCTAATTAGTCACCCAAACTATATATTGTTACGAAAAATGTAAATTGTGTAAATGTTAGTGTTAATAACTTATATTTTTTATTATAATTTGTTTTTTAATGTGTTATTGCCGTTTGTGTGTGACTTGTGAAATTATCTGAACAAAGTTTATTCTGTGAAATTATCGAGCAACATTTATTCTGTGAAATTATATGAACAACGTTTATTCTATGAAAATATCGGTTTTCAGAAATTGAAAAATGAATCTGTAAGAGGAGCAGCTTGGCGACATTTTTAGAGACTAAAATTAAGTTAACACTTCCAAAGTTTCGAGTCGATTGGACTAATACGAGCAACTATTGGCTTACTAGACGAATGTTCTAAAAGCTTCCGAAGATAATCATCGGAGAGGGATAAATTTCGGCCACGGCTAAGCTGAGTTAATTGAGAATGAAGTAAGAAGTCAGTCAGGCTTCTAAGTCATCTGCATCGAAAAACAGTGTATTTCTGTGTTGTTTCATATCAGCCCCAGCGGCTCAGTAATTTCATTGTTCTTCCTCAAGGATCAGCAAAGTGAAGTATCATTTGCCTCGGGCAGTGGTTGAGAAGGTGACCACATCCTCCCTCTCTGAGTGGTTGGGCACGAATCCATTTCAATATGTCCTCTCGCTGGTGTGGCATATATATGGAAAGTAGGATGCCAGAGCTCAAGTATGATCTCGTTTCCTGACCATGGTTCAAAAACACAAGGTGTTTGGTGGTGATAGACGAGCATTGTAAACCTGTTACGTTTAAGATACTGTTCGTGGTTTGCTGGCACCGTTATGTATGTGTTGTTCCAAATGTAAACTATAGGTTTTAATCTATTTATGCTGTTATAATAAAGATATTGTGGTTGAAAGAACTGTAGAAAAAGTATATGTTTAAAAAAAACAATCTTTTAGTTCTGGATTATTCCCTTATCATTGCAACAAAGAAATCGTAATAACCTAAGAAAGTCGTCTTTCTTTTCAATGAAATCTCGTGTGAAATAAAGGCAGAGAATGGGTCCTGTTAGTCTTGGGAAACATCTGATGCTACACATTTTGCAGATAAGTAATAATTAAAAATTTATATTTCTGTACATCTCTATTTCAAAAGAAGGATTTAAAGTGTTGTTGTTGTTGCTTATCCCCGACTGGCGTGACAGTGCCATTACACCAGCCTCATGAATCCAAAAATAGTCAGTCTCTCAAGCACCACCTCCGATCTCAAATCCATGTTCCCTCTCTCACACCCAATGCACTGAAAAAATAAGGATTTAAAGTAGTAATGTTAAATAAATTGGCAGATTCGATTCATTTAACTTTAAAGTCGAGACGTGCTCAATTTGTGGAAACGTTCATTTGCTACATTCATTGGAAAGATGATTTACGTTTCTTTTCTTTCGTACAACTTGTCCAGTATTCTGATTTGCTTTCGTTTCTGAATTCGTATCATTCCTGTGATAAAAGATCAAATCAAAGTTTAATGAAGATCGTTAAAAGAACGATATTTTCTATATACGAATGCTATAAGGTTAAAATCAGGGCTGGACATAGCCTAAATGGGCCCTGGGGGAAATGCTTCTTTGGGTGCCCCCACTGCTTCACAACAATAAACTTTCTGTTCGATTTGGAAGCCCCTCTGTTGTGGGGTCCAGGGCAACCGCACCGTATGCTCCTGCCTTAGTCAGGTCTGGTTAAAATAAAAATATTTAGATAGTTTTCAACTGTGGAAAGAGGATATACTAAAATGTAATTGTTTTTAATGGTAGGATCAGTATGGGTTTCACAAAATATTTTTTGATTTACTATCAACTTCTTTTCACAGTTTTGGATAGTGATTTTTTAATGGTTTGTTGTGTTACAACCGATTCATACTGCTTGATTTTAATTATCATGAAACTTTATTTATAATAATATTAGGTCCTGGTGTTTATATCTAATGATTGAGTATTTGGTAATATTATAAAAATATTATATAATATTATCTCCACTGCTATATAGTAAATCTTAAAAATTTTTTAAGTTTATTCTTTCTTAAGAGTATTATTCTTCAATTTGATCTTCCTCTTCATTATCAGGCCTTGTGTAAATTGGTCCACCTTTGATAAATTCAAAGATGACCTATGTATATTTTTTGAATTTTTACTAAAACGCGTGTTCTTTTCTTGCTCATTTTGAAATCGAATAAATTTGCGTCACAAATTTTGTCTGCACATCAACGGTTAAAGTTACATTATGTTGATTTTACATTCTGTTAATCGGTTTAAAATTGGACTAGCACTGTAGAAAACAACTCAGAAAAGCATGAATCCAAATATTCTAGGACCGAGTTGATTGCTAAAAGGTTAGCTTCTTTCGCTTCGGTTCAACAGTTCATGGGTTCGATTCTCATTTTGAGCATGAAGTTTGCAATGATTTGGAATTAATTTTAAACTTAAGCGCATCTTGTGAGGACAAGAGTGCAAAAGGTGATTGTACACAATGACAAATAAATCATACCCAAGAGTGTGGGAACTTTTAAATTAAAAAAAGTAAATATACATCTTCATCTTTATACAGTTATTTTAAATTGATACATGTGTTCAATATTAATAAAAAAGTAGCTATTTGATAATATATCATATATAAATTACATAAATTAAACAAAATAAATGTATGTAAAGTCAATAGCATTGCTTTGTAAACATTTGTGGCCTATCAAATTAAGCATATGGTGATTTTGAAAGAATTTCTTTTTCTCTTTATAGAACTCTTTTCATATTTTCTGCCCATAGAACTCTTTGGATCAAGAAGCTTGGCACTCTTTTCTGTTTTCTGAGTCACCTGAAAAATGTTGTTACTGGTTCTAAAATAGGGAAAAAATATCTCAATACATGTATTTTTATATATCTGACTATTAAATAACACATTTTAAATCTACGAGCTAATTAAAAATTTATATTTATAAATAAGCAGTACTTACATAAATAATATAAAATATACAATGTATTATAAATAAATAAGCAGAAGTGTTAGGTAATTAATAAACTGTTTATGAAGAAAGCAAAGCACGCGTATTCATTGTATTTAAAGAAAAAAAACTTCCTTAAAAATGAATATATTACGTTTCATTTTTTGTTATAAATGTTAAAATGTTTTTTAAATAAAAATAGGATTTTTTTTACAATTTAGAATTGTAAGTGCTTGTTAAGATTTATAAATGTTGTATAAGATTCTATGATTTGTATGCATGCAATGATAACATGCCTTGGATTTTAAATTTCCTATAGTTGTCAAGACAACTCAATACTGGTAATATATATATATATATATATATATATATATATATATATATATATATAGTGTGTGTGTGTGTGTGTGTGTGTGTGTGTGTGTGTGTGTGTGTGTGTGTGTGTGTGTGTGTGTGTGTGTATTAAATAACAATTTTGAATTGTTCATGTAAACATTTTTTCTTACGATTGAATGAATTTATATTTTATACAAGTGTCAAAAAACTCATTCATTAGCAATGTGTAAGTATCAAGGTGACAGTATTGCAGGATAGGAAACATTTAAACGGAAAATGCATTGTCATGGCACGTATTTGTATTAAAAAACGATTTGTGCTCATGTCGAGAGTTTTTATCGTCCCATTATTAGGCCGCATTAAAGGGAAGGAGCAGATTTTTTTTTGAATAGAATGTTATTTGAAGCTAGGTGCATCAGAAATTCCGTTCCAGAATTTGGTCGGAAATTCGAAATTCCTCTTTCCACAGTATTGAAATTTTTGCAGATAATGTATAAATTTTATGTAAATAGCTTTTCCCTTCAATAAAATGTAACGCAAGGCAAAAATTAAGTCTATTTAGAAGTTGAAATTAGTAATATCTGCATTGAGTAGTCAAAACTATTGTATTGTGGGTCAAATAACTGCAATATTCAATGCGGAATGTTTGAAATCTTGCTGCAAAATTTTATATTAATGGGATAAGGCAGATGAAGACCAAAACTTAAGTAACTAATAACAGTGTTTTATTGGAGTACTTTTACTAACAATAATATCTTTATTTGACTACTTTACTAAATAACAACACTTTTACTCAAGTATTTTACTAACAGGAGTGCCTTTGAGTACTTTCTCTAACAAAGTATTTTTGATTGCCATTATTTATTAGTTTCAAAGCCTTTCTCTTATGCATGCAGGCGGTACACAAGATAATTATTACAGTGTTATTTGACTTTAATAGTCATGATAACGTTGAATGGAAGCACAGGCATACATTTACGGAGAACTCAGATTGAGAGAATAAGCACTGCCCTTCGCAATATTGATTCCAAAATGAACTGTTTTCACATAAAATGAACTTGGATTAAACATTAGACATTGCCTTGAAACGTTCGCACTCAGTCATTCGACTGTTTCCAGATTGTTATAAACTTCCCTTAACCAAACAATAATAAAGCGTTTCTCAAAATGGTAATGCGCCATATCACAGTGTCTGTTCCGTTAATTTCTGAAAGTTATTTCGTGACTTCAGCCAATAATTTGAACATCAATCAAAACTTGTACCAATATCACATTTGAATTATGAACGATTTCTTAATTAAAAACTAAACAAAACTCCATGGCACGACAGCCCATGTGGGCCAAAACCTACAGTGCCCATAACTGTTTTCATGACCGAGGGCCCTGGGGTGCGAAGCATATGTCCCAGTTAGGTGGTCACCCGAACGTAAGACTCCCAATGTTTAGTTCCCAAGCATGCTTGGTACTCAGTTAATCGACCCACTGAAGGGATGAAAGGCTGAGTCAACCTTGCCCAGCCCGAGGATAGAACCTCGGACCTGTGTCCACAAGGGGTTTGATGTTTCCACAAGGGGACTTGATTATTCAATCAATGCCATTAAGTGTTGCCTTTTGTTGTACAAAAGAAGCCGTCACACAATGTTAGGAAATGTTCCATGACTTTTATCTCATCAAAACATTTTGGATGTAAATAGTACTAATATTTACACAGTGGACTGTTGACTACAGACATTTAATGTCTCATAAAGCATCTGGAAACAATGATTGAACTATGGTAAAGTGATGAGGTAGACATTTAAGGTTGTATCCCTCAATCACTCCTTTCAAAGCCCCGATGATTTATCCTCTGAGCTATTTTCCGGGATTTTGAGAAAGATCAGCTTCAATGTGGGAAGACTTTTAATTATGGCTTTGAAATTTTCTTTCTTTAAAGATTCTTCAAGACATAGCATGTCTTCGTTCGTTTTGCATTCAACAAACCACAAAATTTTTTCTATTATAGCTGATTTTCTGTTGAATGCAGATGTTGACAGTTTGGAGTTTTTGGTGTACGTTCTCGTCTTTTTCCTTTTGGAATTATTATTGAGTGATTGTTTTTTTAATGCTATATGTTTTCGTTCTTGTAATTTTGTGCTCTGTGTTTGAGTTTATTTCGCCTAACTGTTGAACTGTTGTTGCATGCAAGTTTATCAAGTTTAGAGATTATTGATGAAGTTGTAGGTAATTATTTTCTCAAGGGATGAGATTTTGCCTTCAATATGGGGTGCTGTAGTCAAAATGGTTGGCAATTACACTTGCTTTTCTTCTTAATTATGCCCTTTGTTGAGGGTTGATTTTCGTTTCTAGGGTTGTTGTAGACGATGTTTTGGAAATTTGCGTGCTTCTTTTCATCATCTTTGCCGTAGTTGTGATAGTGATGTATTTGGATTGGTGGAGGCGGTGTAAATGTTTTGGAGAAGTGCTATCATTTTCTTTCCAATCGTGAGTGGTAAACAATACCAGTCTTAATAGGTGCTATTTGTTAGTAAAAGACATCTTTTGATCATTTTTTCAAGTTTTGTGATTGTATCCAGACGGCTATCTTGATCTTCGCTGGTGTGTCAGGTAGCATTTCCCTCAGCTCTAGTGGTTAAATCGTCTTTGGCACATGTATGATTTGAGATTGCACCCTTTGTTTGATCATTTTCATTAGCATGTGGTTGTAAGATTGATAAGGTTTCACTTTCCTCATTTAGTGCAATAAAGGCCACTGGGTTTGGCATTGGAGTCATTCATTGATTCTTGTCATCCTGTGGATGAACTTAAACTCTTTTAAGGTTTGTGATAAAGTTATCCTTAGCGAAACCAAGTCCTAGATGAACTAAATGTATTGCTAGAGTGAAGGAATGGTGATTTGTCACAGTAGAAGTAGAGTTAAATGTGAAAATGAATAATTAATAAATCAAAATGCTTTCAGATAAACTATAATAACACCGGAAGTGACCAGACGTCACAATCACCACATCCCATAAGACAACCTGTTCAGTTTTTTCTTTCTGCTTTTCTTTTTTTAAAGCAGACTTGTAAATTTTAGATGAAAAGCGATAATTAATAGTGAGTAGGTTACAACTACTTAAAGTCTGCTGATTGTGAGCTGATTGTCTTAGTTCTGAGTTCAGAACTGACTAATAATAATAATAATATATATATATATATATATATATATATATATATATATATATATATATATATATATATATATATATATATATATATATATATATATATATATATATATATATATATATATATATATATATATATATATATATATATATATATATATATGAAAAAAATAGCAATTATCATTGGGGTAGTTAAAACCAAAAAAGCAATAAGTAATAACAAATTATGTAAAATATCATTACAAATTGATGAATACTGGTAGAATAGGAAGAATGGATCTTAGGAGTATTTTAGTCAGCCAAATAATATAGCTAGATTAACTGCGTGTGACTTTTAGACCTGATTAATTAGACAAACATAGAAAAAATAATAATACTAATGAAATACAATTGAGTTTTTCTAAGCTCCTGAGAATTAACGCAAAAGAATTGTTTTGTTGTTGAAACCTTAAAAGACTACTAAAGCTTAACTAAGTTCCCGACTAAATGGAGCCTAAATCAGAATAAAAATACAAAAAAGTAATAAATGAATAAATAAATAAAAACCATGGAAAAGCAGAGACATGTAAGTGGAAAAAAAAGTTAATAAGAAATAAAAAATTTCAACTCGTGTAGAATTAGGATTAGTTTGTAACCCAAAAATGCTACAGTCCAAACTCGGTCCGAAAATGTGAAAAAGAAGTTAAAATTAAAATAGAAGTTTCTGATTGGGCTCAATAGAAACTTCCGTAATAATTAGAAACTTAGAAAGTTGTCCCAAGTCTCTACGACAAAAGGGAGCCGAGAAAAACGCTGATTAATATTGAATTAATTTAATTAATTAGTATATGGAATTAAGTGAAAAAAAGTTAAGGTAAAAATAAAAAGGAGAATATGCGCAGGAGTGAAAAACTGGGATTTGTATTTTAAACTGTATCAATACAAACAATATCTTATTTTAAACTGAGTCTACGAAAAGAAGAAAGAAATGGGGAAAAGGTGAAAAAAATGTGAATTCTTACTATACTAACGTTCCCATGACACAGGTCCGAGGTTCGATCCTCGGGCTGGGCAAGGTTGACTCAGCCTTTCATCCCTTCAGTGGGTCGATTAACTGAGTACCAAGCATGCTTGGGAACTAAACACTGGGGGTTTCACGTTAGGCTGACCTCCTAACTGGGGCATACGCTTCGCACCCCAGGGCCCTCGATCATGAAAACAGTTATGGGCACTGTAGGCCTTGGCCCACATGGGCTGTCGTGCCATGGAGTTTAGTTTAGTTTTTACTACACTAACTAAGCCATAACTCATCAGCAGATAATAATAATTATTCATAAAATATATCCATTAAAATCACTCCGAAGAATAAATAAAAAAAGATTGGATGGGATTGTTAAATTTTTAAGCTGTGTTAAAATATTAGAATGGGTGATAAGAAACACCAAAAAATGAGAAAATTCACTTTAAAATAAAAAAAACTTGAAAAATTATAAAAAATAAAGAGTTAAAGGTACAGTTACAATGATACAAAATTAGATTTATGAAGATATCCACTCTTAATAAAATTGATTTTTGACTAAAGGGACAGTTAGAACCGAAGTTATTAATGAATAATTAAAATGGGAGAAAAAATATATTAAGGGACGAGTCGAAAAAGATGGATTATTTTTATTTAATAAAAGTTTAATATCTTCGGATCTAACTATCCCTTCAACTTAATCTAAACATCAAAATAAACAGTATTAATGCATGGAATGAAATAATGTGACATCTGGGCACTTACCTAATTATTTAGCCGCCTCTGATGTTATTAATGTGGACGCTGACCAAAATATTCATCCAGAAGAATTCAAAGTTTTTATTTTAGGAGTTACTTTTTAATCATTTCAATAAAGTTCTTGCGAAATATTTCCAATTACCGATTGTTCATTAGAGAGTTTTCTAATTAATAGTGTTAGGTACGTTTAAATTGGACAATTATACACCAAGCACAACTTCAATCTAAGTCCACGTCACTTCGCTGGAATTTGATGCTGACTTTAATGGCGTTACTATGGCACAACTACGGTGTTCCTTCTTCCTCCCACGATTGAAATTTCATCGGACATGTTGAAATGAGAAGAATAATTCCAGTAATTTTCTTATATTTTCTTTAATACTTGATAAGAAATCACAAATTGCCAGGGAAGGAATTTTGCATCGGATGATATCTTATTTAAGAGGTTGAAAGCACTTTTTAGGATAAATTTGGATACTTGAAGGGGAGCGTGGGTGGAAGACGTCCTTCTCCCGCCATCACAGAACAGGTAGTGGTGTCGCTTCGCGCTCTCAGCGGGTCGATAAAATTGAGTACCAAGCATGCTTGGGGATTGCGCGTAAGGCTGATCGGGATATATTGTTCGCCCTCATGGACCTTGGTCATGAAAACAGATATGGACACTGTAAGCCATAAGGCTGTCACATCACTGAACTCAGTTTAGCTTAGAGTATTTTTACCCATTTAAGAAAATAATTAAAAAATAAGCTCTCCCAATAGACTCAAGAGAGATTTACGACTATTGATAATACATCAATTCTCCTTACTTTTTACAGTATTTATTTATAAAATGTATTTTGTAAATTAATAAAGTTCTAAATATGTGTTTGGTTTAAAAAGAAAAGGCTGATATAAGAAGCATAAGCTTGGATTTGAAAAACTGTGTCATATGCGCTTTGACAGCAATATCTTTACACATTGAAAGAACATGTACTGTTGTAATACGATTAATTATCTATATTTACCAAAATAAGAAATCGTGATTAATGATTAGTTTATTATTTACAAATAAATGAGTTAATGTACATGATTAATCATATACATCCTAGGAGAATGTCTTGTAATTTCTAATTTTAATTAAATGACAAAAGTCGATATTCGAGACAGCGTCCCTCAAAACTATTGAAAGAATATATATTAGCTACATGTAAATATGTATGCGGACTCTGCTAATCAGACTACTCTGTTTAAATTATAAGTTGGTCTCTCTGTGTATTCAAATAAAATAACATATTTTTACGATTCATTTTATTGCTTAATCAATAGTGATATTCTATACTGCAAAACAGAGTGACTATTAGCCGAATTTGCCTTCCAGGAGAAAATGGTTGATATTCAACGTCGTAACTAATTTGGAAAACTCACAAGCACCCACTCCAAGAGAACGCAGAATTCGCATCTCCCGTTGCTCTACAATGGGTAGAATGGAACTTAGAACTTTATGCTTTGAACAGCGCGGTCTTTCCATTGGGCTATAGTGAACTAGTACCATACAAAGTTCATTTTTGCTTAAGTTATAAGCATTTATGCTTAAGTTTAGAAACATAGTTATATCTATGTCTCTAAACATAGCTAATTACTTTTTAGTTTTGAAGCCACCAAGCGACAAGATGGAGCAAGCTTTCTCTTTACATTTCTATGCTATATATTTGGAACAGAAATGGATTATGTTTATTAAATATACGTATTTTTATAAATAGAGCGATGTCTCAGAATTTGGGGATGTGTATTCATTGTTTTAGCGAGGGAGTCTTCGTGTCTACCTTAACCATGAATCCTTGTGGTTTGAAAAAGAGCTGCTATTTTTTTCAAAGATTCTAATTTATAAATTTATTGATCTCATGAAAATGAACTCTAAGACCGATTTCAAACAAGATATCCACAATTTACACATTTACTTTCCGTTGGAACTGCTTACTGTCTTGCTAAATCATATAAGATACTTACAAAAGAAAATTAAGGTTTTTAGCTCTACTAAGTTTAAATTACATCCTCAGAATAAGTATGTGAATGATGATCAAATATAATGCTTTTTTTCAATTGTGTCTAAGATTGTAGGTATTTTTCAGGAATTCTCTCGCGCCAATCATTATCAGCGTTCCACAATTCAAATCTAGCGCTAAACTACAGTTTGAATTGCGATTAAACTAGGCTCATGTTAATGGCTTTGGATGAGATACTCAAGTTTTTTTCCGATGATGCGCAACTTTCTAGTACTGTGCAGATGCGCATTACTCAATTTGCCATTTTAAAATTGAATTATGTGCATTTTCATTCTTAATTATATGAGAGATTTATTCACAAGTGATAAGATCCTTAATAACACCATTATTTTTCCATCACCAGGGCCTAGAATCGTCGCCAAACTTAGCTTAAAATTGCCAACAGGTTCATATGATGTTGCACATCTTCCTTAACAAAAGTAACTTTTTTCAAGATTGATTTATTGGAATTTTCATTATAGATTACTCTGGATCAACTGCAAATATAATTTCATCGGTTCAGATACTGGTAAAAATACATAGGGAACTATGAGTTCAAGAGGTAGAGGGTGTGAAATTAAGAAATATAACGATCAGTTTCGTATTGTATAACCAATTTAAATTCCGTTTTAATTATGTTCAGGATGTAAAAGCTGTACCCCGTCTGGGAATTGCTGGTACCATTGCACAATGACTAGATGTGACATTCACGTGGCTCTTACACTGCCGATATTTCAGGATGAATTTCGGTATTCGCGTTAAATGATTTGTGCACAAAAAACGTACTGTTACGCGGAATTCAAAGTTAGTTTAAGTTTTTAGCTATTGCGCCATTTTTTTCTCGAACTACATAGCAATGGAATTGTTACTGTTGAAAGTCGCGTAGAATTCAAATATCGTCTGCGCAAGCTTCGTTCTACTTTTGCAATCATGCCATCTCCTCTGGGAGAAGTGTAACAATGGATTTTGTAACTTACTTTCTAAATGCCCTATATATACATATATTTTTAAAACGTTTATTTTCCCATCTTTTTTATGTGAGAAATTATTTCATTGCTTTTTTGCTCAAAAATGTGCTTGAATCTTGTTAGCTATTCCTCTGCTTGTTTTGGCGACAGTTGCTGTACTACATCATTTTCTTCTTGCTTGATATTGTGAAAGTTATTTTTCCTTCTTATTCGCTGTGCTCTCAATCGCTTAATTAACCGATCTTCTTGCATGGGAATTACATCTGAATCTACATTCAAAGAATTTTGAAATGAAATATCTGGTGGGCAGTGGACTTCCTTGTTGTTGCAACTAGCATGTTACCCTGTAACCAGACTTGAGTTGGGTTCTACCATTTTGATTGAAACAGCTGGATGGAATCTTTGTGATTTTGAAGCAGGGACCATGCAGACGACATCAAATATTTCGTCAGCCATTCTATTCGTTATCCATTTCACTTAGAGGACATGGCGACCAAGATTCGAACTGACTACCTTCCGATAATCATAACGACACCCTAACCAACAACAGTTCACATCGGAATGTGGATTTATTTATCGAAGCTCACAGAAGAATAACTCATCTTCACTTCAGTCATCAGGTAAATGACTTTAATTACAGTGTTTTTTGCTTGAATGTCAAAATTATCGATATATCGTTTTATCCTGCAATATCATTCCAAGCATTGTTTAACAAGTGCATTGAACCCAGAATATTAAAATCATAAGCCATGATCATCCCTTACAAATGTATTATACGATATTTATATATACTTGAAACAATTAATTACACTAAATTCCACGTGAACTGCTTTAAAAAATTCGGGATTTTAACATTTGCAGTGCAATTAGTTTTTCACAGATTGATTTCGTGGATAACTAATTGCATTGCAGATGTTAAAATACTGAAGGATTAATTTTATTCACCAGTAAAAATGTCGATTCAAGTTTTTTATCACGGAAATTAAAAAAAAATTGAGAAAAATCAGATGATAATAATAATTAAGGATGCAAACAAAAACTGTGGGAAAATGATATCGCAAAAAATAAATTTTTCAAAACTTAAGTTCATCATAGTGGAGATTAAAATTATCATTGCATCTATGGGATCATATCATGGACCATCCACTAATTAGGAGATGTGAATATCGCTAAAACGGGTGTCTGCTGTTAATTTCCTCCAAATACAGAGGATTTGACTGTATCAGAAACTGGAAAGTGTCAAAATATTTTGAGTAAAAGAAAAGTCAAATATAATCTTTAGACACTATTGAAAGTTTGAATTATTAGAGTCATCCGTAGGATTCAAGTAAAACACAGTACAGCACAATACATTGTACACTGTTGCATAAACCATTTATTGTGGTAACGATTTGCAATGTGCAATTTATGAAAATAAGCACCCTGGTTATTAAGACTCGATGCGCGGAGACGAATATACATCATTTATTTATATATTGCAGTCATTAAAATCTCGTCTGAATAAACGTGAGTCTTTTGTGTTGTTACTTATGACATTTGGACAAGTCACAAGCTCACTATGCTTTATATAAGTCGATAGGGAGCGTCTTTCGTTTTAGTCAGAGCAACACGAAGGTGAAAGTACGTATTTGCTCTTTTTAAATCCTCCGATAGATGGCATCACCAGAGGATTCACTCTCTCAATTTTGACATTGATCTGAATGGAAAGGAAATTTTCTCCAGACTATTGCACCCATGATAACTACTCACTGACCGACCACATGACTTTCGATTCCACGTATTTAACGAGCACATATATCGCATGTACTCGGTGGGTTTTTGGCGGCATTGAGAATCGAACCCCGCCCTTCCGGATGAAAGGCCGATGTCCTAACCACTAGGCTACCACGACCCCGTGTTTTTTGCTAATAAGTTTTTCGAATTTTGTCATTCAGAAGAAAGTATTAGTGCTCTAACAAGCAATTAATCAAGTAAAAGAAAAATATTTTCTAATAACTATATTTGAATGACAACATATTAATCTCATGGGCGAACCTGAAAACCGCATTACTAATTAAGCTTTGTCCACGAAAAACAATGATACAGCTTAAGCGTATTTAAACATCCCCAATGGTTGTTACTTCCTCCCAAAGTATTTACCAAACCAACCATTTGCAAGCTACGATAAATTTTCTTTTTAAAACTTTTTCGTAGAAAGTAAGTTTTAGAAATCCCTAAATTCTTAACGGTTTACAGATTGAATGTCTGTCAATAATAATAATAAACTATCCACGCAAGATTTAGGATACATTTTACTCATCGGATTTATTACAAATAATGGCATTACAAACATTGTGAACATATTCTTGTAAAAATATTTACTGTGATGGAATCACAGTGATTTTTGAAATTGCTCTTTTTTTAAAGGAGGGAACAATTAAAATTTTCATTATCTTAATCTTTCATTTCTATGAATTTTTGTAAAATCTTGCTATAATTTTTCCAGAGACGGAAGATAGAATGACCTGGCACTGATTCTATTTAGAACACTAAATAAAAAATTATAGGCTACAAGTAAGTTTTAGAAGAATGATCATCTTTTCCAATCGAGCTTCAACAAATGTTTCTATGGGTGACATTTGTTGAAACTCGGTTTGAAGGACTATCATTTGAGGTTACAATCAATATTTGGAAGAATGATCTTAGAAATACTAGTTCATATGGGTGATAGGTATGATGTCACACTCGGTTTTCTTTTTCCCAAACAGAAAAAAAATTGAAAAGGAAAACAAGAATTTGTTTTTGTTAGTAATCCGTTTCATATTTACTCATTTGACCTTACATACCATGAATTGTATATAAGTATTGTTCCTTTATATTGTTTTTACTTGTTATGGTACAGATTGTGAAAAGTTGTCTGCACCAATGTACACTAATGAATTTAGTTTGCTTACAATTTAAATTAATTGGTGAGCAAAAGTGCCAAAACTCATTTTCCAAAATATTGAAATGTTCTTTGTGATGTAAAGTTTAATTTTTATCCCGTTCTAATAATTATTGTCAAGATGATTTCGAATTTCAAGTATGCAGTGCTGTAAAAATATTTATGGAAGGAACTGATATGTTTATTGTAATAGTATCATGATATATTTTAATTTTGAAGGATGTGACGATGAATAAATTTATATATTTCACCAATAGCATTAGAAAAGTCTGTAAATTAATATTAACTTTAATTGAATTAAATTTTTCACATGCGGATTATTTATTTAATGAACAAAATGAATTGGATGTGAGTTGAACCTAAATTTTCTTCGAATTTAAGAATTTTACCCTCTAATGTGGTGTTTGAGAATCACCAACAGCACACACAAGGACACAGAAAGCTGGAACCATTATGTGAGATATAAAAATTGATGCATGCGGGGAATGCTATATAAATACGATTTTAGTTCATATTAATATTTAATAGTTTTCATTTTATCGCATCCATTTGAATTTAACTATCGTACATCCTTTTCATTTTTTAATCTTTTTTTGTTGAATTATTAATTTAATCTAATCGAATCTTATGTTTTGATACCTAATGCAAATAATTATGGCATTATTTATCCGCACTAATTTGTTTATCAGGTTTCTTTATTTATCACCAAAAAAAATCGTACCAACGAATTTAAGAAATCTGTTTTAGATTTTACAGGGGAAAAATATGTATAAAGCTATATATATTTATAAACTATATATAAAAGAAGTACTTATAGTGAAATATGCTTTTCATAAACTTTCAAATTTGCCGAATCAAATTTCCAAATAAATTTAATTTGGTATATCAACGTTATTAATTAAATATATGGAATATCTTCAATCACAGAGATTTATTTATTAATAATATTAATTTTATAAAATTTAACATCAAAATGGAAAAACTGCACAAAGACTAATTTCAAAATAAAATAATTCTAATGAAAAATGCCAATAAATTAGTTTTATCACAGTCAGGCACAAATATTATAAATAAAATATAAATTATATTTTGTTCTAATGGAGTAAAAGCAATACTACAACATCTAAAATTGGAAATTCATTTACACAATATTTACATTAATTACTTTATCATACATAGAAATAGTTACAATCCAGCAATAATTTAATATATACAATATGCAGAACAGTAACAATTAATTTAAGAACAGTTTGCATATAAGAATCGATTGAGTTTTTATTTTGATGGCAGAATTCATGGAGCCTGTAAAATGCTTTTAGAAGTCACACAAAACCGACAAGAAACGGATATGACTGGTAGCGCCATCTATTAGAATACATATTCTGAATTCGCGAAGAACATTGATTATTGCATGAAAAATAACGAAACTAAGTCATCAAATTTCTCCAAGCTCGTCAAAATATATACTACAGTAGGATCTTGTTCTTCATCCACAATTCATTCTATTTAAAAAAAATTATTTTACTTTCAGTCTTTTTTTCTGTAGGGATTATTTTCAACAAATTATTTCAATTTATAACGTAATCTAAATTAATCTAATGCAGATTCAATAATAAAATTATGTTTAAAATTGTGCGTTATGTAAATATTTTCTGTTATTGATTAAATCTAATCGACGAAAAGAATTTCTTCTCAAATTGCTTAGAGACAAAAAAATAATAATTTACATCAATATAACTCTAATTTTTTTTATTTAAAAAACTGTATTAAAAATATCAAAAATATTAATAAATTTTCTAAAGATATTTTTTTACATATAGATAAAATTTGATTTGAATTTATGTACTATAAAATTATGAATACATAATTTATTATTAATATAAATTATGTATTCCGACTCCTTTCTCTTAAAAATTTGTACATTTTTATGTAAATTTTATTTATTGTTAAAAATTCTTTTAACATTCACTGTCTAAAGATTTCCTCTTATAGTTAAAATTTTTAACAATGCATAAATATGTAATAGAACAAGATAAACAGTGGCTTTTTTTTAATAACTGATGAGATTCAGGTACCTGATTTTGAACATTTATATTGGACAATATTTATGTTGATAATCAAGTAAATGTTTATGTAGCAGAGCATTTCATAAAATTGAATTCGTAAAGTTCTATCAATTTTGAAAATATTCGTTCACCGATTTACCGCACAATTTTATATCATTTTGTTCTATGAACATAATTTCCCATGTTCCTTTTGTAACGAATTAAAATTAATTGCATCTATTTAGGCTGATTATAGTGAAAAATCTTTAAAGGAAATATTGGGTCAACTTGAAGCATTATGTATATTTCTTTCACAGTGTGAACAATATTATTATTAACTAAGACAAACTTTAATAAAGTAAAACTTCAATTTATATTTTTGTCCATGCATAATAGCAAATGCAAGTTTCGCCTTATAATTATAACTATAATAGTTTAGTTTGTTTGTCATAAAAATGTATACCAAACTGAATTTTTTAACATAATGTGATATTAAGTTTACTTCTGAAAAAATTAGATACTGATAAAATGATAATAGTTTTTTCCAGTCTAAAACGTATACCATCAGAAACATTTCCAGCTTTTTCTACCAAATATTCTCGCTATGTTTTGCTAAAATTGCTAACAGGTTGTTGCCATTTTACTATCGTTTACGAAGTCTATTTTACTGAAATGTTTATTATGGTTAATTGTCACCATATAAAAAATTTAAACAATGGAACAAAAAAAGTCTGGGGGAACACTAATTGGAACCAATTAGATTCCTATTTAATTAAGTTTAAGTGAAGGTAATTACGACCTAAAAAACTCAAGTTTACAGATATTTTAAATGATCCGCAACTCTTTTTGCTTCTCCGCATTTATATAATTTTAGTGACTGAAATTTGTTTTCTTATTTCTCAAATGCTAAATTTTTTTTAAAGAAAATTCCCTACTCCTCAAATATTTGTAATTTTTCCCCTTGAAGTTTGTTCATTTTAATCGCATACTAAAATTATTTGCTGATTAATTTTTTTTTCGAATTATTTGCAAATATTAAGAATTTGACAATATCTGAATCCGGTTCCTATAAACAGAAAAGTAACAAAATTTTATTTAGAAAAATATTATCACTCACTTGCAATTTTTGACTATCAAAATGGGTTAATATTATAAATAATTTTTTGCAATGTTGGTGCATTCAATCATTTTTATTTTTTCAATTTATTTTTTATAAGAATTTAAACAAAAATAAAGAAAATAGACATGTCATTAAATAACTTTAAATAAATAGAAAATTAAAACATAAACCAATAGAACTTTCTGAACTTGTAATAATAAACACTTTCAGAGATTATTTTACTCCATTTCCTCAGCGCAAGCGGTAAAGTAACTAAAAATGGTGCTACAGACAAAAATAAAATATTTATAAATACAAATTACAATCTTTTACTTTCATATTTTTAAACTTTTTATCTTTTGTAAAAAATTCAGTTTGTGTTAAAAGATTTATGATGCAGTAACGCATGCTACAATTAATAATTATTAATTTTTTTTTGTTTCTGTATTTCGTGAGTTGACGCCAAAAATATCCATTTGGCGAGACTTGCGCAGGTGAAACAGACGAGAAACATTTTCAGATAATATACATAATTGTCAGATAATATATAATATGTAAGTATAAGAGATCAGATAATATACAATATGTAAGTTGTGAAATAGAAGATTCAGAGTAAAAAACAGACGGCATTAAAAATATCAGTTGCAGCGAACATGGTGTTTAAAATTACTCGCCAAGTACCCTAAAAAGAAGTTCTGTTCAAAAGAACCGGTATTTCCCATAACTTAAAATATTGAACGATTAGCAGATTTCTGCATTAATGCAAAATTATACTGACAACGCGATCCTGCTTTACAATAACATAGTAATACCTAGACTATAAATACAATCTTTAACTAACTAGAACATTACAGCATTTTAAACAACATAGATTGTTAATGAATGTTAAATAAATGAACAAATATGAAATATTGGAATGCCAACTGATGATGAGACAAACATTTTAACTACGAAGATGGTAGAAGTTGCCATAACCATAGATAGAGAGGGATCAATGTATCACAAGCTCACATTTTCATGATTAAAAATGGCTCTGATTTATAATTATTATAAGATTTAGCTGTCATGTTTATAAACAAAATTAACTGTTATCATGAAAAATCATAAAAAAGGTCAAATTTATCTTTTCTTTAAATTAAACAAAAATCATTTTGACACCAAATCCCGATTCAATACACTTGCATTGAAACTGTAGTAGTTGTGAATATCTTTTCATAATTTAAAAAAAGAATAGTAAGTAGTTAATAACCTAAAATTGATCAAGCTATTTAGAAATGTTGAATAACATAATTTTTAAAATATATTCTAAAAACGAAAAAAATAAAGAAAATAGACATGTCATTAAATAACTTTAAATAAACAGAAAAGTAAAGCATAAAGCAATAGAACTTTCTGAACTTGTAATAATAAACAATTTCAGAGATTATTTTATTACATATTTGTTTTTAAATATATGAAAAATCATTCCTGAAATATACTATTATTGATGTTAATGTTCCCTTGTAGTGCCCAATTAAGTCTTGTCTTATTTTCTTAACTTTGAAACGACAACCATGGTCATAAAAATATTATAGAAATATAGGAAAGATGTTATGTGTTACAAATTGAGATAATTCGTATTGCCACTATAGTTGAAATTGGAACGTGGAAATTGTATTTCGAAAATAAAATAAGATACGGGGAAAATATCAATTAAAAAGCAGAAGAACAGAAGAAATTTTGCACCAGACAGCTTTTCGCGCATAGATAAGAGAAAAATTGAAAGCATTCCATCCACGTATTCAAAGACTATTACGTCATACTACGTACCAGAAAGGAGATAGTTTTCGGCTTCAGCCAAAGTCTCTTACGTAAGACTTTGGCTGAAGTAAGAGACTTAGGCCGTAAGACAAATCTCTTATGATTCGTGTGCACGATTTAAAATATGAATTATGTAGATGAGAAGATTGAGCAACGATGGAGGGTGTGGATTACTTGTTAATTATTTTTATCCTTTTTGTGATGCAACTCAATTCGAATTCACTCACAAACAATTGCACATAGTACACTTTCTTTTAGTTTTCGAGATAGAGTATTTCATTGCTTAAATTCATGAATTTTATCGCCAAGGAGTGCTATAAATAATCTTGCCTTAGAGCGCATAGTTACTTTTTATAATACGATATCCTTTGTATGACCATTATTGTTGTCATATGAAAGCTAAGGAAGTCAGACAAGACTTTGCTAAAGTGACAGAACTTTACTGAGCCCTATATACACTGTTATCTAGTTCTGTCTTTAAAAATTACAAAAAGTATCAGTGAACAACTGAAATACCATATAAAAGCTTAATTAATCTGCTGGTAATGATAGATTATTTACAAATAATCTGGAGATTTGCACAACATTTCCGTGAGAATATGATGTAGATATTTAAACAGAATTAACCATGGATTTTGTAGATACCCATGCAAATATCTATGATGAACCCTAAAATGTTTTAATAGACGGTTCCCAATATTTGTTTTCACACAATATTTTTACATAATAGTTTTTTTTTTCAAAGCTAATTCTGACCAGCACCCCGACAATAAGTGCAATCCCATCCATTATGGATGGCTTGCTCCAACATTTTCTTCGTAAATTCCTTTTAAAATATTTTCTCTTATCAAAAAAACGTGAATGTTTTCTCTTAAGGCTTTCGTAAGAACATTCATTCATCTAACAAAGATTTGTAGAAAATCACTGATGAAGATTCAAGCTGCCAAAGATTCAGGCTGCAGCACTATCACGAAGCTGAATCCGGTGCTAATCTTTCCACGCCCAGATGACTCTTACAATAGCAAAATTTGCGAAGTATAACATGCTGTATGCAGTCCGACTGGTAGCGGTACTTGGAGATACGACTGATGTCGCCCACAACTTCAACAAGGTCATTCTGGATTGACACCAGGGCCTCGAACACCCCTCCGGGATCAGCCTCCAGCACTACTCTTATTCTTAAACCAATTCTTAAACTAAAGTCGTTTTCATCGTCCTCTTCGGCACTGTGCACTAGATGTGCCGACCTCACAGTCTTCAGCGTCAGGATGGCACACACCTCCGACCGACCACCCTCCACCAGCAACTGGTTGATGCTGCTGATGGTCACCTCGGCCGCTCTCTGGGCACGGGGGTCTGATACAGGGATGACAGTGTCTGTCTCACATGTACAGTACTGCTCAGGGATGGATGCGTCCGAGCAGGTCCGTTCCAGTGGCACTTCCTTGAAAAGTGTTTGTCCCAAGCGGTCCGAGTCTGTTTTACCGAGCGGACGACCGAACCTGGTGAAATGAAGCATGTCATTGAGAGTGGCGTGGACATCAAACGGAGTAACCAGTCGTCCGCTGTTAATATACAAAGATTCCAGAACTGACGGTTGTAGGGATGACAGGGAGTCCGGGATGTAGATGGCATGGAAGGGCAGTCGTTCTTCCAGATGACCAACCTGAAATAGAACGCATTGTTTTCATTAATAATAGAGGAAAATACGATAATAGTATTGTGCATATATGTAAAAGTTACGATACGTACTTTATTTAAAGAACAAAGTGTATTACATATGTCTTCATTAAAAAATCAATCCAAAATACAAAACAGCTCGCGTATCACAGAAGGACAAATATAGAAAAATGAACAAATTAAAAATAATAGCGAGAACAAGACAACAGAGTTAAGGGGTGTGGGAGGATCCTGCACTAAAATTTTTTAAAAAAAATTAACAAGGAAAACGCAATAGGCGGAACCTTTAAAAAGTGCTCATGAAAGTTCTGGCGCTTTAATTCAATTTGCTTATCTCATTCCGTTTTTGAGAATTATCAAATTTTGGCACACAAGAAAATGTCCGAATTACGAAGTTGACATGACAAGATGAAAGGATGCCTAATTCATTTAGATGTTGTGCCAAGCAATCATGGTCTGCTGCATTCTGAAATGTGCCGCAGCCCCTTACAGGATTTTTGACAAATTTTTTTCCAAGTGTCTTAAATGTTAGGCCAGGGTTTGCCTGTTGATATTGCCACCTGGTCAAATGTAAAGATGTCCATTAATTTTTTAAAAATTTAAAGAACAAAATGAATATATATTTGGTTTATATTAAAAAAATATCATTTAAAACACTTCAAAACTACGGGATTTAAGAGTATTTGCATAAATATTTGACACAGATATAAACAATCGGAATCTGTTGCGAGGCTTTTTATCAACCACTCTTGCATTTATTATCTTCAAGCAGAACTCTTCAGAAAATGAATTACTTTCACGTAATGCAAGTAAAGAAATTTGGATGTTCATGGCAGCCTAAAATGAGGACCAAGCTTTGCGGATTAGAAAGTCTCACAATTAATTCGATCTACAGATAAACAACCGGAAATAGGTCTTGCAAGGAACTGTTATCTAAGACAGTTGGCTCTAGAAGATATAGATTGCATTCCCAATGATGCCATTTTGATGTACACAAGTGGCAATATAGACGAATTGAATATTACTGGGAGTGGTGTCTTTACCGACATTTTTTCTGTCTGGATTTCTTAACGCAAACCGGAAAACTGCTTAGTATTCAGAAGCTAATTAATCGCCATAAATGAAGGACTAAAGACCATCCTCCAAGACAATGGATCTAGTGACATTTGGATCCTTACTGATAGTCGTAGCTAAATTCAGTACCTACAGTGTGTGTGACTTTGTGGGTATACACATTATCATCAATTTTAAGAATCTAGCCAAGGGTAGGGATGTCCATTTTCAGTGGATTCTCTCCCATGTTAACATCCAAGGCAACGAAGCTGCAGATATCTTGGCCAAAAGAGTTTGCTCTGATGCTCAACAGAGACTACACACTAACTTATAAAGGAATTTTCTTTATAAAGAAAAAAGAAGACATGCAAGTCTGGCTCACTCCTCCTTGGTTCAGCAGGAAGACACCAGGGAGCGCGTTAGAATTTGGTGGGTGACAGACACGATCAAACAGCCGTCTCAAGACTTATTAGTGGACATCTGAAAAGCATGACATTCGAATCCGGGCTCAAGGTCTTTTCATTGTGGACAAAATGCAACCTGAAGCCGACCTCCCCAGATCACACCCTGGATTGTTTGGGATTCGCTCTGGCGGATGTTTGCGCAAGTCCACTTCTGGTGCTCGACTTCGCTAGGGTTCACGGTGTTATGGAGATGATCTAGCTGTCACCAGATCTCTGAAGGATTGGGAACAACAACAACAGGTCTTGTATGTTTGATTTCTGTTTGAACTTCCAACGTGGTGGGAGTGCTTCTAAGTTTTCCGAATTTTCTCCCTTGCTATACATGAACACAACCCACAATTTATGAAAATGTCCTCCGGAGCTTCCTTCAAACAAAGGATCATAAAATTTTGTAATATACTGTCATAAATAATAACAATTGTCTACTATCATAACTTTACACTTTACGTGAATTTTCTTATATTAAAAATGTCAATTATAACTCAAGAATAATATAATTTGTTGTCATAATATGGCATTAAATACTTATATTGTCTTCCAATAACGCCTCATAAAGTTTGCGAGTATGCTATGTTAAAAGAAACAATAACACTTCCTTGCCGATTTTTACTTTTATATGCTTCATATATAAATTGCCTACTTTTAAATCAATTTACAATAAATACTTTTAAAGATCTTTTATAAGTCTAAGTCATCTAAATGCATAAATGATTTTCGATGAAATAAGAAATGAAAAAATATATTAGACATCAATCAGAGATAATTTGTTATTGTAGAAATCCATGTTTTTTCATTTTTCCGACTGAAACATTTCCATGAAAATGCGCTCCAGACGAATAAAAGGAAATAAGTGCACTCGCAACACAAAATTATTAAAGGAACTGCGTGCTGATCGGATTTATATCACACGCAATTGATTTCATGCAACAATAACCATTGTAATTCTTTCTGCGTGTTGCAACTTTGTTTCTCTCATTAGCAAGTCATTATTACCAGTGTGATCAATAGAAAATTCTTTTTTCTTTATCAGCCACGTGTGCCTTTTACTTGAATTAGCAGCTAATAAGTACTCAAATCATTATTTAAGAGTACTATAGAGGAATCATTATACAAAACCAATATTTTCTCATTTCTTTGTTTATTTTGCTTGATTTAATTTCTTGAGATAAGCACTTAAATATTATTATTTATTGATAGAGCCCATTTTATCAACTTAGTTTTTCTTCATAAAATGATTGATTGATAAATTTCATTCCATCAAGTTAAGCTTACAATGCTGAAAAATAAAATGAATCAAATTTTATATTTTATTAGACTTTCACACATTTACTTTACGAGATTTAGAGTTTTCTGATAAGCATTTAAATACAATTTATTGATGAAATCCAATTTATTTAATTTTTCTTGATAGAATCATAAGCTCACATTCTATCAAGTTAGATATTCTATGCTCAAAAATCAAATCAAATCAATTTTATATTTTATTATAATTATTTACGGAATTTAGTTCTCTGATAAATATTTAAATATCACATTATAAAAGAACCGAATGATCGTGGTCTAGTTTCTATTTCAAAAATTTAATAAAACTCAAATGATGTTCAACAACTATAGATAAACACTAACTAACAATTAATCGAATTCAAATCATATTGACATTAGGAATGATCAATTCCGATCGACAGAATCAAAATACGTGTTTACACATTCGATACAAATCATTAACTGTTTCTTCTTTATAGATGGCGCTCTCAGCGCTGCGATGGGATTATTTCCCATTCATGTAATTTAAATGCTTTTCACTTAAATATTTTGTGCATCAAAATCACATAATATAAATTATATGTATGCTTTTGATTTTCATTTAAATACAGAAAAATAAAATAAATTTAATGTTCTTATTGGTCCTCTGTTTCTGTAATTGAATTTAGTATTATGAAAGGCACTTAAATGTTATAATACTTGTTGATAACACCATTTTTATTAGTTATTTATTTTATTTTATTTATTACATACATATATTTTCAGACTTGTATGCTTGATACTTGAGATCCGCTTGTAAGTCTTCGTCGATAATAGGACAAATAGCACAATGACAGATGTACAACCACAGAAGAATAACGAAGAAAACACCCAGGGCCACGGTGGGAATCGAACCCACACTCCTACGCTATCAAGCGATTAGCGGAGTGATACTTTGACCACTCAGCCACGGAGCGCCCAATTTTTTTATTAGTTAGATTATCAAAAGTTGATAAATTAGATTTTCAGTTTAAAAATAAGGAAAACTTATCTTTTTTATTAATTATTTGTTTTTTTCAAGCGATTCAATTTTCCAATAATTATTAAGTCATATTATTTAAGTTTTATCAGAAAATTTATTATATTTTATAAGTGTTTTTAAGGGATTTAGTGCCGCCTACCCTTTGTAGTGGTCAGAGTTCCTGACTGTGGATAGGGAGGTCCTGGGTTCGAATCCCAGTTCGGGCATGGATGTATTTCCTCTCTCTGTCTATCCTTGTCTTTGTATGAATGATTGCCTACCCTATAAACGTGTACCTATGGCATTGAGGAAGTCGGACTCCACACCAAAATATGGTTCAGTTGGAAAAGTGGAGCAGCGCACCCCATATTGTCAGCCTGGCTGGCACAAAACAACAACAAGGGATTTAGTTTTCTGATAGCGCTAAAATTTTATATCGAACTGTAACGAATGTTTTCTGCCACTATCACACGCGCAAATGATTTACGTTGGTGTGTTTGTTTATATTTTGTCAGGCAACCTTTTGGTATTTGAGAAACAGGAGACTGGCTTTAAAATATTGTGTTGTGAGATCTATAAAAACATATCGCGATTATTAAGCACAAAGTATCTGAAATGGATCTACCACGTTACCAGATTAAAACCTTCATTTGCTTCCAATTCCGTTCCAAAAGGTTAGGTACTTAATGTCACCAAATTATGTATACACTGTTGTATTCTATCACACTGTGAATGTTTGGTAGTATAGACTCAAGAATAATGGCTGACATTTAAGAAAAGGATCACAGTGGCCGTCCTGCTAGAGTGATCTGCTTCTTGAATGCTCATAAAAGTTCATAAAAAAATGATAATGAGATGAGGCCCGCCTACAAGAGCTGGTATAAGAAAATCAGTATTCAGTATACTAGAGTGATCTGTGCTTCTTGAATGCTCATAAAAGTTCATACAAAAATTGATAATGAGATGAGGCCCGCCTACAAGAACTCGTATAAGAAAATCAGTATTCAGTATACTAGAGTGATCTGTGCTTCTTGAATGCTCATAAAAGTTCATACAAAAATGATAATGAGATGAGGCCCGCCTACAAGAACTCGTATAAGAAAATCAGTATTCAGTATACTAGAGTGATCTGTGCTTCTTGAATGCTCATAAAAGTTCATACAAAAATGATAATGAGATGAGGCCCGCCTACAAGAACTCGTATAAGAAAATCAGTATTCAGTATACTAGAGTGATCTGTGCTTCTTGAATGCTCATAAAAGTTCATACAAAAATGATAATGAGAAGAGGCCCGCCTACAAGAACTCGTATAAGAAAATCAATATTCAACCACTCGAGAACAGAGGAGTTAGACGCTAGTGCAATGTCTATTAGTCGTGCTATGCATAGCATAAATTTGGCGTACAAGTACAATCGCTGGGTGCTGTTAGCAACTGACTTAAGTAGATAAGGACAGAAGTAGAAAAAATCAACGCAAAAACAAAAATCTGGACCAGATCATCATTTGTAATGTAAAGTGGATTTGCTTAGACAACAGAAGCCGAAAAAAATTGCCCCCTATAAATTTATTAACAATTATTTTATCAATTTTAAAGCTGTTCTTGTTTTTACTCATTCCCCTTTGATGCAGGAAAGCGTAAACTACGTCTGACAAACCCGGTGGTCTGAGAGCACTGGTAAGCTTTTCTTTGAACAAGGAGCCACGAGAGATTGTCAAAACTTCAAGTTGGATCTTCCGTAATTTAAAAGCAAGGACAAGGCAAAATACCCCCAGATTTAACCTGCCAATCCCAGAGGTATCATTTCACTTTGAAGACATTGCGACTACAACATAATTAACAAGTTGTTCTTAATGTATTTAATCAAAATATGTATATTTTTTGAATAAGCAAATATTTTACGTTTTAAGTTAAATTATTTTCTCCAGCTTTAAATCTTTCAGAGAAAAAAAGTTTTTATATTAACTATATCGAAATATTACTAATAAATAATAAATTTAGATTCACGCAATCTTTCGTTTTTTTATTTATTTTTTTTCAATAATTATTTTATTCGCAGATTAAATACCAAATACAGACGCGAAAAATGGATTTTCAAAATCCTTCAAAAATTTAATCCTAGAGAATGAATGTACATTTAACCATATATTAAACCTATATCCGATTTTCTTTCCTTTAATTTATAATAACTATAATCTCAGTAATGTAGAGTAAAATTGTAAAACTTCCGACTAAAAATATTAAAATTCAACACACAAGCAGTCTAATTTTGAAATAAAATTCAAATAGTTCTACTAAAAATACCAGAGGCTCAAAATAACATTTGAATAAGGAAATACAAAATTGTCGAAAAGAAACAGTGTTCCGCTGGATGATTTTATACCAGCCATGATGTTCCCAAGTAACCACAAATAAACAGTTTTTGATCTGTTTTCGATAAATTACTCATCTGTTTTTCTACTTAGGGGAGTGCATAAAATATTTAATATTGGTAATGCACTCGTGAACATGCATCGCGCACGAATCATGCGACTAAATATCGCGTGATATCGCGAATTTAATATTCATGCAAGATCTATTTACGAATTTATATTTTATTCAGAAAGGTGATCCAGACGTGGAAAAAAAATGTCCCAAAATTAGCTATTCACTTGGAAGGGATCGATTTACATTGCTTATATTTCTTTCTATTTTAAAATTTCCCTTTCAGTATTTGTGATAAACAATTTCATTGCTGTCCGCAGACATTATTCGGCATTGGAACAAACTCTTGTTGGCGTCAATCGATTTTAACCAATCACACTCACACGATAAACATCTATTTATATCGCGAGGAGTTTTTTTATAAAGCATTTAAACCTGCTCGCATTGCATGCCGAATTATTGCATATTTGAAGATTATATATATATATATATATATATATATATATATATATATATATATATATATATATATATATATATATATATATATATGCCGACCGATTGGCTGAGTGGTTAGCGTTTCTGACTCCTTAGCTGTTGGTCACAGGTTCGAATCCTGGTTCGGGCATGGATGTTTCTTTTCTCTCTCTCTGTCCATTCTTCAGTGATGTTGTATGAATGTGGCCCGCCCTATAAACGGGTTTGTGGTGATATGGCGTGGAAACGCTACTCGTCTCCGTGACTTGGTTCACAGGTGCTCGTTGTGTAACGATAAATACGATAAATGAGTAGCAGTTTCTGGCCTTGTTGTGGCATAGGGTTCAGTCACCCTTGTGTGCCCGCCATTGGATAAATAAATAAATAAATAAATAAATAAATATATATATATATATATATATATATATATATATATATATATATATATATATATATATATATATATATATATATATATATATATATTTATTTATTTATTTATTTATTTAATGTATAATATATACGAAAATATACTATCATATATGTAGCGCTCCGAGTAAAATTATACGTTTTTAGAATACCAACAGTAGTAATCATAAAAAAGGTGTTAAGATACAGCAAGATAACTACACTATGTAAAAAAAGTAGGACACTTGATTTTGTAAAAATAACCAAAAAATATTTTACTTTTACTAAAATTTTTTATTTGAAACATTTTACAAATATTTTAAAAATACAATTTTAACATCCGAATTATGATATTCAAACATAAAATATTAATGGCAACAAAAATAGTTTCTCTTTTTTGAAACTTTGTAAAAAAAGTAGAAGGACAGCATTATAATGAATGAAAAAAATTGTGATTTTAATAAGAAATGTTCTTCCCATTGACCTTTATAACTTCAAATATTCTATTTGGAAGGGAATTGTATAGAGATTGAACTTCTGTTTGACAAAAATTATCCCACGAGTCATTCAATGCTTCTCGAAGCTGAGTTAGCGAATCAAATTGCCTTCCATCAGCATAAACTCGACGAACTATCATTGCCCGGATGTTTTCCACTATATTAAGGTCAGGACTTTTGGCTGGCCATGGTAAAACATCCACATTATTTGTTAGGAACCAATGTTTGACTCCAGTCGCGGTGTGAATGGAAGCTCCATCTTGCTGAAACTTCCACTTTTCACCCCCAAGTCAGACCCATAAGGAAGAAGCTCGGAATTCAGCACTTGATTGTAGTCAGTACGTTTTTGCCTACAAATTAAGAAAACCAGACTTGTCCTTCTTTCGTATCCAACAGCCAACCAAACCATTAAACTTCCTTCTCCCATTTGTCGTGTTGAATAGTATTTGTCTTCATTCCCCAGACAATGCCAGTAATGCTGATATCCGTCTGGACCGTCTAAGTTAAAATTTTTTTCATCGGAAAATATCACAGAAGTCCATTTTATACACCAGGACATGTGCTCCTTAGATCATGCTAAACGGTTATCAATGTGAGCTTGTGTCCACTTAGGATGATGTTTCCGTTTTTTTGAAAATGAATTTTTGAGATCTTTTAATATAGTTAGTTGTAAACTGTTTGTTTCGTCACATGATTTAAGTCCTGCTTGATTTCTTTGTTCTTCTTAAGCACACGAGCAAGTTTTCTTTCTTCACGTGGTGTTAAGTTTTTCAGCCTACCAGTCTTCTTTCTCTTTCCATTTTTATAAGGATTTCTGATAAAGTTTGAAACTGTATTGGGGCTCACCTGCAACAATCGAGCAATCTCTCTGACACCTTTACCATCATTTTGATATGCGGAAATTTGGCCTTTATGAAAATCGTCAATCCTTTAGGCATTTCTGAGAACGGAGAAACAGCGTAACGTTTAAACAAATTAGATTTTTTTGACAGAAAAAGGATAAAACAAACTACAGAATCTTTATTTGATTAAAGAACAACTCACTAAATTAAATATATTAGCAAGTGTTCTACTTTTTTTACGCATCGGAAATTATATGTACTAATTTTATTATTAATATTAGTAATAGATGTTTAATTTTTACCTAAAATGCAAAAAAGGGTCATTAAACTAAATCTGCATAAATATCTGGTAGTTAGGAGAAAATAAGAAATATTAATTGGCAAAAAAAACTGTCCTTCTACTTTTTTTCCATATTGTATGGGATATTACAGAAACAACTCGCAGAGCAACCAGCATTAAAACCTATAAATTAGTGGTCTTATCTGGAACACCAAATGACACGGGGAAAATCAATAACAAAGTTGTTATTTAGAATTAAATGGCATCGCTGCTTCACTACATCTCACGCACAGTTATGCGAACAAAAAAATACATATATCAAGCATTTGTTTGCGCAAGAGCTGCAAAGCAATTCAGTCACGAACCAATCAGAAAGTAGGATCAATAGCTATCATCAAGCATATTTACTGTCATTATTGTTTTAATGTGTGCATTTAGAGTTTTTACGTTTCTTCGTTTGTGCAGAAGGTGAACAATCTTTCTGATGCAAAGTGTGTCGAAAAGGCATTGGAATTTGCGGTCTAACCTTTATGCCAGGGCTTCCCAACGTGTCATCCGCGGACGCCTTAGAGATCCACCGGCTATTTCTAAGGGGTCGGTGGCCAATATTGAACCGTGGCTGCGGTTCTCAATTGTTAACACGCAGGTAGTTTAGTGCAGGTGGATGTGGCCTCCCTGCTCGACTTTCTGTAAGGCAGTCCGCTAATTCGTAGATGATCGCATGAGACTTGTCTCGCGAGGCAAGCTGAGCATCTCGCAAGAATCACATCAGACCAAATGACGTCATTTATGTCTTAATTACGTCAGAAAAGGGGTAGAGACTATTCTTGATTTCAAGCAGGTTCGAAATATCTGGCAACATTCCGCGAGACAGCGCTCTCATTGGTTTAAAATTCCATGACGTCAGATACAACCTTTTAGCTACGTCACACTAAGACATCGATGAGATCACATTTGTCTACTATAGGACGGCGTCTTAATCGGATTGTCTGCCTAATTTGCGGCCTGCTTAAACTCCGGGGGTCACAGTTTATGGCGCTCGATGCGTAGAAACCTTTTACACATGATCTTCAGAAATGGCGCGTGCTCAGCCGACCAATCAGAGTGCTCACTGCCTCATGTGCTTTCCTCACTTTGTGTGGGGTGGAGGGTCGCCCGCTTCTTCTCGTTTTTCTCGAGACATCATCCAATGATGCACTTCCTTCGTGAGAGCACCATTTGCTTTTTGCACAGTTTACAGAGCGGTGGCTGGATTCAGGATTATTGAAGAAGCTAGCAATTTCTCCAACGCTTTTACAGCAAGGAAAGCTCCAGATTTAAGTTAATGACGATAGAGGGCGTCCAAATGAAGAACAGTCACATGAAGTACCACAGCCAGATTTATTATGCGAAAAACTCTGCAACTTCCAGATTAGTTGCAATACCCTGCGGCAGTGGAATAACTAAAAAGCGTAAGCACAACGAAAGATATTTAAAAATGGGTTTTATCGAAACAGAGGAGGGTAAGGCTCAGTGTGAAATTTGCACGCGAGTACTTCCGAACAGTTCGATGGTTCCAGTTAAATTGCGTCGTCATTTTGAGGGTATTCACCCGGACCTTCATAATAAAGCGATTTATTTTTTCAAGAAGAGCACTGAATTAGCTACTTCTAAACACTGCATGAAAACTCATGCAAAAACAAAAACTCACTAAAAGCTTCTTTCTTGGCAACTTATCGGGTGACAAAGACAGACAAAGCTCATACCATTACTGAAACCCTCATAAAACCATGTGTTAGCAATATTGTTTCTTGTATGTTAGACAAAAAGACAGTAAAACTTGTATCTTCAGTGCCATTATCAAACAATACTGTCAAGAGATGGATAGTTGACATGTTAAATGATGTGAAAGAACCTCTGGTTTCTCGCACGCAACACAAGTCATTTTCTTTCCAAATAGATTAATCTACAGGATTAGCGATTTTAATGTCTTTTGTACGTTATACATACTTGG
The DNA here is from genome assembly GCA_037975125.1 of Latrodectus hesperus. Classification (NCBI taxonomy): domain Eukaryota; kingdom Metazoa; phylum Arthropoda; class Arachnida; order Araneae; family Theridiidae; genus Latrodectus; species Latrodectus hesperus. The sequence goes on along the minus strand of JAJQOW010000399.1, from coordinate 35,567 downwards.
GATATTTCGAAGAGGACCTCTTATTTTGCAAACCACTACATTCCTATACAACAGGTGCTGAATCATTCCGTTTGTTGGAGATTTTTTAAGAACCAACGAAATTCCTTAGTCTAATTGCATCGATGTGTGCACAGATGGTGTAAAAGCCATGACGGTTCAATGGTCGGAGCGGTAACAAAAATAAAAGAAAGCTCGAAGAATTGCAGTAGTAGTCATTGTGTTCTCCACAGACATGCTTCAGCTACGAAAAAAATGCCTGCATCCTTCAAGAAAGTTTTCGATGAATCTGTCCGAATTATTAATTACATAAAATTGCGGCCGTTGAAGTCAAGTCTTTTCAAAATACTGTGTGAATATATGGGAAGCCCTCACCATTTTCTGCTTCTCCAGACGGAAGTAAGGTGGCTCTCACTTGGGAATGCACTCTATCGATTACATGAATTAAGTTTCGAATTCCTTGCTTTACTTTTAGACTGCCATAATACCAAATTAGTAGAGATTATTAATGACGAAAAAACTGGTAATACATATTTTCTTATTATTTTGCAGATATTTCACCAAATTGAGCGAAATGAATACTTCACTGCAAGGGAAAACTATAAGAACGATCACTGCAAACGACAAAGTTCGAGCGTTCAAGAGGAAAATCAATTTTTGGTCAAAGAATGTGGAAGAGGTCGCGTGTTTCCTCTTTTCAACGATTCTTTGAAAGGAGCACCTTAGGAACAATTTGTTTCATTAAATCCTTGAACATCTCCGAAGCTTGACGTCATCGTTGGGGCATTATTTTCCAACAGCGCAAGAAGAGATGCAGCAGGAATACGAATGGGTGGTCAACCTATTCGCTGTATCCAAAAAGCCTAACATACTTGAATGAATATGAGTTCTTGATAGAAATTGCTACAGATTCTACCTTGAAATCTACTTTCGATAGTGATGCTTACTTACACTTTTGGATACCATTGGAAAACAAAAAATTCTACCCCCTTGTTGAAAAAGCAAAACGTGTTCTACTTCCATTTTGTCTCAACATACATATGTGAATCCGGATTCTCGATCTATGCTGGCACCAAAACTATGTACCGAAGCTGTCTAGATGCTGAACCTGACATCCGTCTCCAGTTGTCAAGTACTGGGCCCGATTTTTCAAAATTGTGTCATCAGAAGCTACCTCAACCTTCACATTAAGATTTCAATTATTATTCTTACAGACATATCTCTAGTAAAGAAGAACGCATTGTTTCTTTGATGAGCAGCGAATGTTCCCGTACTATAACTTTTGTAGGTATTTGTTTGTATATTTTCTATAAATTAATTAATTATTAATGATGCGTCATGGAGTTATTGAAAAAAATGGCACATGCATTCTGGAGTTTTCAATTCCGATGGGTTTCGAGCTGAAATTTACTAGTTACTGTGGGGTTGACTGACGGGTCCGCCATGGATTTTTGCCAGAAAAAGGGGTCTTCCAGCTAAAATGGTTGGGAAGCCCTCCTTTATGCATCTTACACGTTCTTTTCGACGCACAAGAATGCGTATGATATAATTTATAACTAAATCACTGCAGCTCAGTAACTTTGTTACTGATTTTTATTCTTCAAAGACTATGATTAACTGGTTGGTTAAGGCATCATTCTCATTATCAGAAGGCAGTGAGCTCGAATTCTGACTTAACCGTAGATCGTGCTCACTAAAGGTCCGCTGAAGCACGTTAAATAAGTCGGGTTCGCAATGTCCTCCAAATGAAATGATACCTCCAGCGATGGCAGACCAAATATTATAGGTCTTCTGCTTCCATATTGCAGATTTCCACCCGGTTGTTACCAATCAACTCTGGATTCGGTATAGCGAAGATTGCTGATACAATACTTTTTATTTCGTATCTGGTTCAGTATATTCAATATAAAATCGCAGACTTCCAAATTGTACCGGTTTAAGGGTGCTTCAAGTCGCCTTCTAGAGTATAACTATTTTCCAATAAATGATTACGTTGATATATGTTTAACGACCACAGTTCTAATGCTAAAGAATTAGAGACAAAGTTTTACTTTGTGATATGTATATTACTCAGTATTTAACTATATAAATTAAAAATAATCAGATAATTTTTTTATAGTTAAATATAAATTCGGCACAGATGCCGTATAATACAGAATGCCAAATTCTTAGTTTGGTGGGGTTTTTCATTCTTTCTGCAGATATTTTTATGTATCTGGCAACTTGGCTTTTATTGTGTCATAGATATACAGACCTATAAGAATTATGCAGAAAGTTCTGTTTTGGCAACCCTAGTATTTACGTCATCGCGCACGTCACAATAAGTCGCCATCTTGGCAACATTTCTTTATCGTTAAAAAAATTCAGAATGTGGCATCCTGGAATATACCCGGAATCTATGCCATAAATATTTAATAAAGTATTAAATTTATTTTTGGTACTTTTAATTCATAAGCCAAAATGAATTACTAGCTTGAAAATTAAAGCGTCAATGAATTCCTTAGTAATTAGTAATCGCTCTTAATTTAAATTAGTAATTGCTCATAAATAGTAATCGCGCATAATCAATATAGATATCTATAACTTTATGTACTTTGCATCATACATCTTTTATGACTTTTGGGTGAATTTGCTATATTTTTACTGAGATTACTAGACGAAAGCTCTAGATTTTATGCTGCGCTATTTCTATGGATAACTAAACCTAACAGTAAAATTGATAGAATCTGACAATGGATAGCATGTGATTAGAGCAAACACTTAAAAACTAAAATACCGATTTATCTTTTTAAACAAACTACATAATTTTTAATTAAGAGAAAGTGCATCCTACCTATTAGCTGCTGATACATTTTCAGCCCCAGGAAATTATTAACACGGTCCACCTACAGGATGGCGCATTATTCGGCATCTGTTCATTGCTTATGTGGGTCACATATATACAACACTCTCAATCATTTTCTACTGTGAAAACTAAGCTCTATTTCTAATATTGCTAGTTCTATATTACTTTACTAAATTTTTTAACTAATCTAGTGCTATTTTAACTATCAAATAATTTAGCGGGGTTACACTGACTTCGACTACTCCTACTATTTAGGCTAAAATTAAAGTAACTATTACTATTTCTATTAGGGAAAGTTATAACTGTTATTATATTTATAGGGGCTAAATCTATGTCTGCAATAGTCAATTAAGCTAAAATTACATCTATTATTACTATTTAGGCTAAATCTACGAAATTATTTTGATAACTGGGCTCACCGTGGCTTTGTGGTTATATTGCGCTTTCCAGAGAAGAAGATTCCGGTTTCAATTCCAGGCGCTGTTAAACAATAAGGCACTGATTGTCGTTTTTTTCTATTTGCATGGACATTTTCACCGGATGCTTGGGAATTTCCTGTTTCCTCCTTTGCGATAAGTAGAAATATCGTCCATTATATATAAAAAGTCCTCACGGAGTGCAAAAATAAGGGAATAACTTTAAAATATTTTAAAGTATCTCTACCACTTATTATTGCTTCTTTTTAAAATAACTTTTGCCTGATTCCACGATGCGGTGTCAAACATTACGGCAGAGATGCAGTAGCTTGGTGGGAAAACGCGTTAGTCGAGCTTCCGAAAGGTAAAAGGTTCGATACCCTACTCAACTGAAGACTTGATGTGAGGGCGAATGCATTCTGAGCGCTTTTCAAGATCCAATGCTTTTCTTCTAGTGTTACAAGTATATATTACTTGTAATTAGTTGTTTTATTTGGCAGATAATATTGAAGAAACGTTACAGAATAACTTAGACTTATCTGTTTACGTGAAAACTGATTTACTTTTTTGATTCCGGTAATATAAAGAAGAAAGGAGACACTCTAATGAGTAAGACTGAGGGAGAGATTTATTGATTTATTTATCGTTCTACATTTATATTTTAAAAAAATTGTTTGATTAAGGTAAATTTAATAAAGGAACATTTTTATTACTTGTACATTTAACCAATGTGTTTTGAATCCGAAATTTAAAATTATTGCAGAAATAATATTTAAAAGAACGATGAATGGGTTTATTTGTATCTTAATACATTTTTTGATTTGTTTAATTACTTATACTGTAATTGATTTTAAAACATTTAAATAAAATTTTCTGCTTCATAATGATTATTTCAATGCTGAACAAACAAGTTGTTGTTATAGACATGTTGGAGGAATTAAGATAATAATTTTTTTCATATAAATTTCTGTTGGCTTAAGGCTAATTTGAATTCTCATAAGTATTAAAAAGTACCTAATTATATACATTAATTAATTTAATATCACAAGAGATTTGAGTTTGAAAAACCAACACCTTTTACATGTTGGTCACTATAGGCTATGACTTCATATGAAAATCATATATCTAGCTAACGTAGAAAGAATACGAATTTGGAAAAATAACTATATTTCATATTTCTTAAAATATCTACTATTTTATAAACTTCGTTTAAAGTGATATTTTGCTCCACGAGGTGTCATGTATCTATTGGCTATAATCAAATCGTATCAGTTCTGAAAGATCTAGAAATTCCATTTAGTTTCAAAATTTTTAAATTCGAAACTCTTCATGTGTGTATCAATGTACTTTTCATCAGCGACATATTAGGAAAGTCGAAAACGCGTTCACTACAAAGGGCAAAATTAAATAAATAAATAAAAATTAAAAAAAATTTATTTTTCGATTTTAATGAAAAATTTGAGAAAATAAAATAAATATCGTTATTTTATATTAAAAAAAATTTAGTAGAAATGTAAAAAGTAGAAGGATCCGAAGCTGTGCATATACATTTTCTCCAGTCACAAGGGTTAAGCATTAACGATAATTTTAAATGGGAGAAAATAATCACACGCCTTTTCCCTTGAAATGAGAACAGTTCCACATTTCCTTATAAGAATTATTCTCTTATTAAATGCGTTATAATATTAAATGTGCTATCGATTACCTACATCCTTCCATTATTTTGTCAGTTTGATTAGAAGTTATCGCCAACAGCTAAACTATCGCGCGATCACTTTTATCTTCAAGTGCGTTTGATTATGATTTTAAATCAAAATAGTTAATCTATCAATTTTAATTGAAAAAAAAATCAGTTGGTACTTGCTCATTTTACCAGAAAAATATAGTTATTCTACATGATTTTACATCCTATGATTTTCAATATTTATAAAAAAAATATTGTATTTTAAGTAAAATTGGAAATTATTTGACACACAATTCTTTTAATGGATTTTAATTCACTGCTAGTCAAACACAAGTTTCATCCTTAAAATTAACAATTAAGAAGTTTCTAGGAAAGAAAGAAGTTTGCATAAATTCATTTTTTGTACAAAAAATTGGAAACTTACAGTTCAAGAAATCGAAAATCAAAATTATAATTTTCAGAAAAATTAAGGATATCATCCATATTATATGGTGAATATTGTTAATATTATTGAAGTTCCTTGTTCGATGGGAACTTTCATTATAGGGAGAAATGCATAACAGAAGATGCTCGTTTTTATGAACCTCTATTTTACGAACATTCGCATTTTTACGAACTAGCTGCTAGTTTCTACCCTGATATTGTAGACACTATGATAATTTTAATTCTCATTTACGAACTAAAATTTTGAAAAATCTCTTTTATTTGCTAACTTTCGTTTCTGATAAATAGTTTTCTATTTATGACAAATAGTTTATTATTAATGATATTTTTGCTTTTTACATTTACAGTCTGATATTTTTCAAATATTTTTTTTATAATGCCTGAAAACTTGATTCGTTCTCGAACAACAAAGTGAAACCTGCACCCATTCCAGACATTGTGGAAACAAACACAACACATTTTATGGGAAGGAACTGTGGTGTGCCAAATTAAACTCTTTTCTTCCACGTATGTTGGAGAAAAAGAAAGGGTTAACATCTGACAAGGAACCCCTAAAATTTCTTTCGAGGATTAATCGAATATGGACTCACGTGTGTAATATGTACAGCAGAAATATAGGATGATGAAAGTATTGAGAAAATAAGGAAATGAGAACTAAAAAGAGATTTCAGATATCGAACAAGAAAATGATGCATACGGCAAAGACCAGTCAGCAAAACAAGCAACTGAATGAATAGTGGGAGTAAAGTATTTTTTAAGGGAGAAACATGAAAAAAAAATGAAAGCAATCTATTTTAAAAGTGTAATTTTTAAATAGAAAAAGGTAAATGATTACTTTGCCTGATTTTCATTAATAGAGTGAAAGTAAGTACTGCTTTTAAGTATGAATCTTATTTTTGTCCACCATAGTTGCAAGGGAGAAAACCTGCACCATCCAATGGGCACATGATAGTTAGCATCGAGGGAAATGATCAGGCGGACTCCCTCGCCAAGGATTCTAGGAATATCAACCCCCCTCCCACGACTACCACTTGCTTCGATGCAAACGCAGTCGCAAGGCATCAGCTCTGCGGGGGAGTACGGAAATAATAAGGCCTACCGGAGCTTAATCCTGACCTTGGTATCACCTCTACCATCAGCAGAATGCGGACTGGGCACATGAGGGGTATGAAAATCATGCCCGACTGCATCTAGAATATACCCGGAATGCAGGCACTTGCACAGGAGTTCCTCTGGATCCGAGGCATCTCTGTTGCCTCGACCCTCTTCAGCATCGACCCCAACTGCTGCCATGACACTCGCTATACCGAAAAAGCTGAAGATGTGACCAGGACAGTGCTCCATGCCTTTGGTCCCATATGACTTGTCTTTTTTTACATTTTCTTTTTCTTGTGCACTTGTTACAACATTTTATTATATTATAAGGAAGAGAAGTGGTTTTGTGGAAAAAAGCATATCTTAATCTAATACTTTATTTTTCTATATTACGAACTGTTTTACCGGTCTCTACGAGTCCGTAAAAACGAGCGCTTACTATATAAGTCAGCTCCATTCTTATGGATTCTAATGTCGGTCATTTATGGTGGTTTATTTTCGAAAAAAAAATTTGTTTTTATTTATTTAATTATATAGGTAATTCTTTGGAGTGTCAATATTATGCGGATTTTTATAAACGGACATTACCTGCGTTCCTCTTATGGAATCGAACCTGTGACCATGGTCTGACATCACAATGAAGACTGTATTTTCCAGGTGACCGTCATCGAAGAGGCCCTGGAAGAATGCCTGCAGGTGGGTGTCCGCGGAGGAAATGCGAGTCACGTACTCGTGGGTGAGTTCGGCGAGGAAAGAGAAGGCGAAGTATGGTCTCTTGGCTTCTTTGTGGGCGACGATGAACTTACGCAAGTAATCCAGCTGCAAAGAAAATAAATAAAGTACAGTCGGGGCAATAACTTTTTAAATACTCTAGACATGATTTTACCCAATTGCATATGTTAAGTGATAGACTCAATACTACTACTCAATACAAGACAACTACAGAATTTTTTTAAATTGCATTTAGAGAATATTTAATGTTTTAGATATTTGTATGAGTGTTTAAATTTTGACTTTATTTCTTGTTTTATTGTGTTTTTATCGTTTATTTATGAAACTGTTGTCTTAATAATGTTAATACAAGTGAAACTAGCAGTTTTTAGAGCTAAGAAATAAGTATCAAAAGTTATGACAGCTTGGCGACATTTTTGGCGACTTGGCGATATTTGGAAATTTATGAAACTGTTGTCTTAATAATGTTAATACAAGTGAAAATAGCAGTTTTTAGAGCTAAGAAATAAGTATCAAAAGCTATGACAACTTGGCGACATTTTTGGCAACCTGATGATATTTGGTGACTATAAGCAATTTAATGTTTGAAGTTCATAGGCTCAATAGAAACAGAGTTACTATAAGCTACTGTAGGAATGTTATGTAAACTTTTAGAATCAACATTCAAAAGCTATAAATAACCCCCTCAGCCCAGAAATAAGTTACTTGAGAGCAAAGCAGAGAACCAGTTAGACACCAAATCATCGTCTCTGGATATTGCGGTCTTGTTTCTACTCTGTATAATAGAAACTCTAAATTTTTTAACCTATATAAAAGCTTTAAATTGTTGTAATTGTAGCAATGATTACTGGATGTACTGTATATAAAGTGACTTTACTAGAATATAAAGGCATTAAAGAATAAAGGGCTTATTAGCAAACTATCAAAAGTAACTTTTAGGTAGTTTGCTAATAATAATCACATCGTAAGACTTTTTTTTTTTTCTCAAGAAGTAATATTTGTATATCTCCATTTAGGTGTTTCTTTAAATGAAAAGTCGAGTTTCATTTCTGGATTTTCCATATGCATAATTCCTTGTACTGACAAGAACTTACAGTAATTCTATCGAAGATGTTTCATCATTAAGCAAGACGTAAGCATTTTCATATTTATGGCATAAGTGGTTAATAATAATAATTTCAGTCAATGATAAACTTTTAATATGAGCTTCATTTATTAAAACTTACCGGTTAACAGGATCAAATTCATTCTATTTGGTAAAATTTGTGATGTTTTGCTAAAATCGTCATTTTACTTTAATACAGTGTATAAGAACCTAAATATGAGACTTCACCTTTGAAAAAAGGATTTTGTGGTGAAAATTGTTATGAAGGATAGAGATCGGCAGATATATTGAAGATATATTGAGGATTTAAGCCATCTGTGAGCGGGCGAATCTGTTTTCTATAACAGGAAAACATTTGTTTTTCACATTACACTGATACAATAGTTATGTGTGCTACATCCGTATTATAGAAGACTATTCACGAATTAGACATTTGGGAAAGATATCATTCATTAAAGTATTTTTCTAAATAGTTTTTATTCTTTTGGCATATTATATTTGGATTATATTTTCGTTGCAATTTTGTGTACATATTTAGCTTCGGTAAAAAAAAATCATGCTATTTAAAAGTATTATGTGCGATTTAAAAGTAAATTTTACCAAGAATTAGAGAAAAAAATTTGCCTGTATAAAAAATTAAGGTGAAGTTTTCTTGGACATTACTTCAAATTTTTTCGGAATTCGTTTGTAGGTATTTGGCATGAAATATAAAATTAATGCAACGATATAATGCGAATATTTGGACTTCATGCAAAGTTTTGGCGTGATTAATATTTGGTTTCTGTTAAATAGTTTGCCACGATTTGATGTATGTATTAAACCTATATAATTCCTAATTTAGAAATCTTTATTAAGGATTTTGTTGCTCTTATTTATGACACTTGGACAAGCCAAGATTGCTAGTCGACGGCTAGGCGCAATTAAGCCAGAAGTGTGCGTCTTTCGTTTGCCAGAGCAACACGAAGGTAAAAGGACGTTTTTGTTCTAAGACTCTTCCGATAGATGGCACCACCAGAAGATCATCTCAATTTTGACTTTGATTTGGAGGAGGAGGAAACTTTCTCCAGCCATTACACCGATGGTAACTGCTCAACGACCGATCACAGAACTTTCAATTTCACAGATTTAACGAGCAAGTGGATTGCATGTACTTGGTGGGTCCTTAGCTGCATTGGTAATTGAACCCAGCCCAATCGGAATGCCCTAACCACTAGGCTACAACGGCCCACAATTACCTGAAAAGAATAACTTATTCACCCAAATGCCGTGTAAATGGAAGTTCTCACCTGTACGAAATACTTGGGCAGAGAGCCGTAGCACATGTGCGAGCTGTACCTCAGCAGCCTGGACTCCTCAATGGCCAGCCAGTAGGGACGCATGTAGTGGTCAGTGGGAGGATAGTGGAAGCCTTTCGCAAGGTAGTTGAAGAGACCGAACTCGATGTAGTCTTCAGCCCACATGGTGCCATACCCCGCGTCGGAGAAGTTCTTCCAGATCAGGGGCCAGTGGTCGAAGTACTCGGACGCACTTCCAAGACCGTCTCCGTACGCTTTGTGACCTGAAAAACGTTCAAATCTGTACAGTTCAGTGCAATTTAAGATTACTAATTAATTTGTAAAATTTGATGGAATGGTTCTATATCATGAATAATTCTTCAAGGAAGATGACTGTTGGATTCATTGTAGAAGAATGTTGTAACAGACAAAGTGGAAAGGAACGAAGATAGAATTTTAACTAATTCCTTACTGGGCTCGGATTGCATTTAAATGTTTAAAAATTCTATATGTCAAACGAACTATATTATTTAAACCAGTTACAAATGGGATAACGCAATGAAGAATCAGCGTTTATATTTTGTTATTTCATAATTTTGTCATTTAATTTGTTATATTTTTTCATGATTCTGTTATTTCATGCGTTAAGTAAATATATTTCGAATAATTTAAATTTAAACGATTTACCTTGAAAGTACTTATTACATTTGAACATTATAATTTCATAAAGTGACGAGATGTGTGTATGTGTGTGTATGATGATACATATAATTATATATAATTTCTAAAATCTGAAAAATGTATATTTTTGCACTTTATTTAAGTTTAACTCTAGCAATATTTAAACATTATTTACATTGCTAGAGTTAGTTTTGAAAATAATGCCGTTTTTTCATGTATTTTGCACATTTTTAGGTAGTACCATTTTGCTAAATAAAATGTTTTCAAATGTAGAAAATTTTATTACATTATTTTTTCAAAATATAAGGTAAAAACAACAAGAAATTTATAGTTTCATTGAAACAAATAATGTATTTTATATATTCCTATATCTTTAATCACGATATTAAACTACGATAAATTAAAAATATAAAATATGAAATTCTGAGAGGATCACTAATCTGCAATATTTGGCTCTAACTTGCAACATTTGGTGACTTATATATCTTTTACAGAAATGGCCGACGTATACTTTTTTGTTATTCAGAGAGAGCCAAGATGTTGTCCATTATTTTGCTGAACGAGAACTCAAATATCTACATCATTTTTCAAGTTGGGATTAGAATTGTTTGCAATCGCTAAACATACAATGGAAAATCATCAAGATCTATGAGACTGTGATACGCAAGCTTCAGCGCTTTTTTTTAGAGATGAAACACAGCATGCCCGAATTAGATATGAAATATGAATTTTCATGTGTGACCCTTCCGTGAGTGGACGAAATATTCCTCGATTGGGGAGAACTTTTAAACGAGATGAACGTATAACATTTTATTAAATTCAATCGGATTTCAATATACATCATCAACAAGAATCAATATGCGACTTTTTACCAGGCTCATCGTTAATATGCTTTCAGTATACTGTTATTAATTACATGGCACGAAGTTTTATGCCTTGCCTGCCACCGCTATTGAACTGTTGATGAGAGGAAATATGTTACAAGACTGATGAGTTAAATTTTCCCAGTTGTATGTGGTGGATGGACACATGAATTTTCCCAGTTGTATATGGTGGCTGGACATATGAATTTTTCCAGTTGTATAGGGTGGCTTGACATATGAATTTTTCCAATTGTATATGGTGGATAGACACATGAATTTTCTCAGTTGTATATGGTGGATGGACATATGAATTTTTCCAGTTGTATATAGTGGCTTGACATATGAATTTTTCCAATTGTATATGGTGGATAGACACATGAATTTTCCCAGTTGTATATGGTGGATAGACACATGAATTTTTCCAGTTGTATAGGGTGGATGGACATATGAATTTTTCCAGTTGTATATGGTGGCTAGACATATGAATTTTTCCAGTTGTATAGGGTGGATGGACATATGAATTTTTCCAGTTGTATATGGTGGCTTGACATATGAATTTTTCCAGTTGAATACGGTGGATGGACACATGAATTTTCCCAGTTGTATATGGTGGCTGGACATATGAATTTTTCCAGTTGAATACGGTGGATGGACATATGAATTTTTCCTGTTGTATATGGTGGATGGACATATAAATTTTTCCTGTTGTCTATGGTGGCTGGACATATGAATTTTTCCAATTGTATATGGGGAATGGACACATGAATTTTTTCAGTTGCATATAGTGCGGAGAAACTTTAATGAATCTATGGCCCCTACACGTCAAGTTAGTTGAACCCCTGGGATAGTAGGGGTGGGTGCTAGAAGTTTGTTATATGATTCTACATACGTTAAAGGCGAATCTGGCAGGTAACAGTTACGTAAGCATTTCGCATGATCTCTTATATCCATTTATGCCCAATGTACATTCCAAAGAACGGACGAGAGACTGACAATACTACACCTCCCAAAGATATTATTTCTGACTGGTTCAATGATTGTTCCTCAGATTATAACTTTTTCATTAGCAATCTAGATAACAATGCGTATGTTGCATGGCATCCCATGCATGCTGAGTAAAGTGCTGCTCAGAAAATGTCTCCCCCGGGTATGGATTTGCCGTAATCTGAGGGGAAAGATGTCACTCTTGCTCGATGAATAGCGAGTTCAATATCCTACTCAGTAGGAGACCGTCGTTTTTAGAGGATCCCTGCTTTTTACTCGCGCTCGGAGAGCAGGTGGTTCGATACCTGATTCAGCAGAAGATTAGCGTTTAAAAAAACCTATGCTTGTTTAAATGTTCCTTAGGTTCCAATGTTGCTCAGCGGAGGAACAATCGAACCTAAAGAATATTGAGTTACATATGTACAGAGATGTTAAACCAGGCGTCAACCCTGTCACTTGACCGTGATTGACTTGACGTGATTAACTGTGCTTAACAGCCTGGGTAGATATAAAAAGACCGCTAAAAGCTTATTCCTTTAACTTATACAATTAAAGCTGAATTGCATCATCTCTGTAACAGTGGATGATTTTATTGTCCGATATAGGGATAAATAAACTGAGTTGTTGAGTAGCATTTGACATTAAAATAAAAAAAGATGTGATGAAATAAAATTTCTAGAAAAATTAATTTCATTTTACATTTTATTTTACCTAAAATTTCTAAAGAAAGTTTATCATCAACTGAAATTTTTAACGTGATATGTAACTTGCAATAATAATACCAACAATCAATAAAATTTTTAACACTGTTTAATTATTTGGTAACTATCATATATTTATATTTCTGAGTCTATTCAGAGAGGAAATTTTTATGACTTAGAATTTATACTTATGTTAATGCTTACGTTAATAATAATAGTCTAATATAATGTACAAAAGTTTCTGTAAAATGAATTCATACCCCGTGAGTGAAAATAAGTTTATTCTTCCAGCCTATTTCTGCTGACCGAAATTACTAAACACAGCCAACCGTTTTGTCCGCCAAATTTACGATAGGGCAAACATTCTTTTAATGGTTTGATTAATCGTTCTACGGCCAGCATTTGCTCTCGAGAGTCAATTCGACCGGGAATCGAACAGTTTAATAAGAAAACAGTATAAATAAGATTTTAAATTATTACAAACGTCCACATCTGAAGTGGGAGTCAACTCCATGAATTATTAAATGAAAGACCTTATATACATCTATCTACCGGATGATTCGTTTGAAATTAGCACAGACTTACCTGTGAGTATGGGAATGAGGTTGGGGAAGGTGTTGTCGCCCACTTTGTTCATCCCCCGCATCACCGTCATGTTGAGGGACTGCGTGAGGTAGCGATAGGTGCGCGGCAGCATCCGGATGAAGGCCTGCCTGGACATGGAGTCCAGGCCGAATATCAGGATGTTGATGGGGTACAGAGGGGTGACCGTCGGATACGGTTCCGGTACTTGTACATTCGCGTGCAGCTTTTCGTAGACAACAACGCCTGCGAAATTCCTACACCGCACTCGTATGAAGTTGACGTCCGCTGTGAGTTGGTAGCCCTCTTTGAATATTTTAATCTACAAAAAAAGCATAATAATTAGTTTCCATACTTTTAATCGCAAGAAATAGCACATTAAATAATTTGGATACCTTTTAGCCTACAAAAAACCGAATATTAATTAACTTGTAATGTTGTCGTCGTGTGCCAGCTAGGCTGGCAATATGGAGTGCGCTGCTTCACCTTTCCAACTGAACCATATTTTGGTGTGGAGTCCGACTTCCTCAGTACACACATGCCATAGGAACCTGTTTATAGGGTAGGCAACCATTCACACCTCATTCCTACAAGGAAAGGACAAAGACAGGATAGATAGAGAGAGAAGTGCATCCATGCCCGAACCGGGATTCGAACCCAGGACATCCCTATCCGCAGTCAGGCACGCTGACCACTAGACAGGGTGTGCGGCAACTTGTAATGTTAAATTGTAGGAATTAATTAAGATATAAATATTCGTTAATAATAAAACATGTGAAAACATTTTATTAGTTTTTATTAAGCATAAGGTGGTTGTTCCTTTCATTCCAGTTGAGATCATGACTACATAACTTTATTACAATTCTCATTGGTTCAAACTATCCATGCAGTCGTCTGATTCAACGTTTCACATCGTATTGAGCATTGTTGGAATTTGCTGCCTGGCATCAAATTGCATTCTTCCAGCGGCAGCAAACAAGGCGAAGTTCACATTCGAATGTCTGATTATATATATATATATATATATATATATATATATATATATATATATATATATATATATATATATATATATATATATATATATATATATATATTTATAATATCAATATTTAATCACTTCTTAAATTAAGGGAGTTTTGAAGCGTTCTGTATCTCATTCGATTTGTTTTAGCAAACTTATTTAGGAGACTTGACTTTTTTATTCAAAACATGGCTTAAAGAGTCCCTAAAAAGTGTACACAATACAAAATAATTTACGTTTTAAAATGTAGGATTTTCACGTTTTATTTGAAACTTCAGTCATAAATTAAAAAAATATTTTTATTTTAGCATGTTGTATAGTAAAAGGGATAATGTAAATTCTGCGCTACTATTTTGATTGCATTCACACATTTTTTTAAGCTTTGTCTATTCAGTTCATAATTAGATAAAAATTTAATAATACCAAAAATCTAGATGTAAGTTTTCCTATGGCAGAATATAACAGAAACAAGCACGGGTTAAATCAGGTGCAAAGTATAAATTTAAAGGTGCAAAGTATAAATTTAAAGGTGCAAAGTAAGTTAGAATTAAAACGATTTAAGCAAGATGCAAGGAAGTGGATACGATACACTTTTGCAGGTGTGCTATAGCGTCATTTATTCACAAAGTTTAAAAAAGTCCGTTTCTCTGAATCGGAAGAATTTACTCGCATTCATATGGCCTTGATGGCTCGTTCGCAAAGTAGCATTTCTAAGGCGTAGAAAGGGCATGAAATACCCATAAAACAATAATACGTCAGAGATATATCCAAAAACATAGAAAACACAGTACAGTATCTTAAGTTGTTGCCATGCGATATGGTACATACGATATGTTACTTGTTGGTTGTTAACCAAAAGCAATCTGAATTTGTATTTTGGTAAATTCTAGTTGCTAAAGTCATTACTACACAGTTCTATATGAAAGATTAAGGCATATTTATTTTATAATACATGTGTTACAATAAAAGTGATTAATCCGGTGATTATATATATATATATATATATATATATATATATATATATATATATATATATATATATATGTATAGTATCGGTATAAAAGTGTGATAAATATTCAATAATTTATCACATTTAGCGAATTTAGTGGGGATTATGTATAACCACTGATCAATCACTTTTACCGCAACCTAATGTTCTTGTATATTTAAAGCATAATTGTACAGTTCTTTGTTTTATTAGTCTTTTCACAAAAATAAGATAATTCATATAAGCAGACAGCAATGGCAACAGCTACAATCAACAATACTTAGTCTAGAATCTAGCGTGCTGTGCAGTTCTCTGATAGCACATCTTTCTATCTTATTTTCTATAATGAAAATAAGTCCTATAATAATAATGATAAATATGCACGGTTTGATACCTATTATCCATTGCTTATCCAGAATTCGTTGAAGAATCGTAATTTATTTGCACTTTGATCACTGAAATTTGATTAACACTGAGAGAGAAGGAGTAGTGGAAGCTGATGAAGATTTTCTCTCTCTCTCTCTCACACACACACACACATACACTTGTGAAAGATTTAAGTATATATGTGTGTGCATGATACATCTGGTGCTATTTATCATTGTGAGCATCTCCTAATAATCAATAGCAACTTACTTCTTTACCGTAGTCCACATGGTCATCGTTATCTGGTGGACTCCTCAGAACCTGGCACCAGCTACAGAAGAGCGACTTGTCCACGACATATCCGGAGAGATTCAACTCCGTTTCGTTGAAGATGAGTTTTCCCCCATCGTCAACAAGCGTCAAGTCCGGCTGCCTCTTTTTGCAAGCGATGCCTTTGGGATACTTCATGAAAGGCCATATGGAAGGATCGAAGGGATGGAGGCGTGGGAGGATGCACTTCTGTTCCGGGTTCCTGGGCTCCTGCGCGTCCAAGTCATATAGGAAGTAGGGGTGGTTGAGGATGAACTCGGGAGGGGCGTTCCACCGGGACAGCAGATACAGAGAGAAGAAGACGCAGAGATTTAAGAACACAAGTCCTGCGATTATTTTACGAACAGGAAAGCGAAGGAACATCGCTTTAGGTCATCATAGTTCCCTAAAAATCAAAGAAAGAAAAAAATGAGTTTGATAAACAACATTTGTATTATTTTATATGTTAAAGACAATACATTTTTTCCCTCTAATATCCGGCTGTATGGTTTATCACTTTTCAGCGCTAAAAGGGGAGGAAATAATACCTTTTTATATAGTTGGGCACCAAATCGATAAATCAAATACGCAGTTTTAAAGTAATGACAATTTAACACGAAAGGAATATGAAAAAAACGAATGAGTACATCGTTCAGGTTTGTGTGGGAATTTTAACTCTGCTACTCCACAAGCCACGAAATGTGCAGTGATTCACTCAGAGAGCAGATTCAACAAGAACTGAAACAGGGCAGATAGAGTACCAGCGTTAAATATGATTAGTGACAACCAGTTGCTTTTTCCTGTTTCGTGATATATTTGCTTAGAACTCGCTCACAAAAGAATACCCATTAGCTGGATTAACTTTTTTATTTATCTAAGCACATGCTGTTATTTGATGTATAATTTATCAGTGAGCTTGATATGCAACTTTGCAATTGATTTCCCAAATATCTCGTTTAGTTTTCGATAAAGGACAGCTTACTTCAAGATATAAATATTGTAAGTCTTGTGGTCCATAAACTCTTCCCCTAAATATCTCTATGTCTTTCATTGAAACCCTAGTCCTTGGCGTTCCAAAACCAAGAAAGGAGGGAAAGAACTTTGCTGTGCACTCTCAATCTGTACGATTTAAAAATGAAATTCCTAAATTTGCAAAAACGTCTCAACTTTAAGACTACTTTGAATGTGAAATATACGTAGCAAAATTTGACTATGAAGTTTACATAACCAAGAGAAAATGCTTTCATTCATTAAACATAAGTAACATTGCGCTAGGGGCCGTTGTTGCACCAGCATACTTCCTTGTACCAAGACCTGATTTTGGCTCCTATCATTTAGATAGAAGTAGCCGGGTGGAATTTTGGTGATTTTGAAACAAGAGCCATGCAGAAGACCTCCAATACTTGGTTTGTCAACCCAGGTATCATTTCACTTGGAGGTCACTGCGACCACGTCCAGTTTTAACTTGCCCTAACCGCCATAAACGAACACGACGGATCTTCGGTTAAGCTGAGATTCGAACTCATTACCTTCCGATAATGAGAACGACGCCCTAACCAACCAGGCCATCGTGGCCTCGCTCAAGGGGCCGAGGTAGCCTAATGGTAAGGGCATCGGCGTTCCGTCCGGAATGACTGAATTTAATTCCTAATGGAGCTAAAGACCCACCGAGTCTATTCTTCTTGTATTCGAGTGTATAGTTTATGTATATTTGACATCATGAAGCTAACTATAAAAAACAACAACATTGGAAGGCCGTGGTAACCTAGTGGTTAGGGTATCGGCCTTCCATCCAGAAGGGCGGGGTTCGATTCTCAATGCCACCAAAGACCCACTGAGTGCATGCGATATATGTACTCGTTAAATCGGAGGAATCGAAAGTCTTGTGTCGTTGATCAGTTACCATAGGCATAATGGTATAGAGAACATTTTCTCCCCCCCCCCTAGATCAAAGTCAAAATTGAGGGAGGGGATCCTCTGGTGGTGCCACCTGTCGGAGGAATCTTAGAATAAAGATGTATTTTCACTTTCGTTGTGCTTTGGTTAAACGAAAGACGCACCCTTCTTATTTAATTTCGCATAGCCGTCGTCTAGCGAGCATGGCTTGTCCAACGATCATAAATAACAGCAACAACAGCATTGCTCATGAAGTGAACAATGGATAATAGATGGAAATCTCCAGAGATATCGCATAACGTATCAGAAATAAAAGCATCACACATTAAAAATCCAGTTGCAGTTTGACACTAGAGAGTACAATGTTTTGTTACCGCATAGTTTAATGACTGAAGGCCATTATAAGGTATATTTATACCCTCCGCGCAAGTTGTCTTTCGGTAGGGGTTTTCATAGAACGTGGCCCATATTCTGTGTCGCAGGAAAGAAAACCTGGAAAACTCCCAAGCACTTTTCCCGAAAAACGCTTGTGCTGAGATCCGAAGCACAGTATCGATCAGCAACCTGTTGTTCAGCAGCAATTGGGATCGAATCCGAGAATTGATGCGCCAAAGAAGGCTGACACTATGCCATGGTGAGCCCAAAGGGTTTAATGCTTTGAAGCTACACTTTTACTCACAATTCAGAATTTGTATATAGCATGTTGTGAATATATAAAACATGATGTTTTAGAGAAAGGGGAAAATTGCTTCGGGATTCTTCTAGATCAAGAACTAGGAAAATGTAAATAAGAAAGTTATTGCATCCAATTATAATGATTTTCTATTTCAATAGTCTTGGCGTTATTTTTCGGCAAGAAAAAGATGGACACCATATTTTCCTGACAACATAAAAGGTGAATAACACTCGACTAATAATATTAAAATCGTGAAAAAACAAAATATTCGAGTTTTGCTAAAAATTGTAAAAATACAAAGTTTTGCATAAGATAACAAAGTTTTGCGTAATCAAAGGAAGAAAGTTTTAATTTTTTAAAAGTTTTATTTCTTTGCTCCATTTTCGAAAGCTGCCAACTTTATCTGCTGAGGAATCATCCTTCAATTATTCGTTCTGTCTGGATGTTTGTCCCCCACACTAAAAATAGCTAGCATTACAAATGTTTAAAAATTAAAAGGAAGTTTATTTTATCATCACTTGAGATTTCAACCGGGCTTTTAGAACATGGTAGTTATTAATGTAAAAAATTTGACATAAAAATTATCAATTTAGTGTATATTTTTCGGATAAATATGAAATTAAATAATGATAATACGAATTCCAAAGTAGTCTCCTTGAACATTTCTTTTAATTTTATACAAAATTAACCCAATTAACACGTGCAAAATTAAGTTTCAAAACAATTGTAGATTTATAGGCTAATATATAATTAGGATGGACAGTGAAATTAATTTCATCTGTATCTTGAGAGAGTGTTTTGTGATTTTGAAGTAAAGTGCTGTGACTTATATACTAATAATATCTTAGTGATAACAATGTACATAAGTTCTTGTCGGTAGCCATAATTGTAGATTTCGTGATACAACGTATTTCTAAATAATTCGTAAACAAGGATAAAATAATTCTTTGCGCAACAATAATTTTACAATTAAAATACTTATACTAATTAAAAGCATTATTATTATAATTATAAGCTTATTACTAATTATAAGCAATTACTTTTAAGGTTCATTTTAAAACATCACATCAAACACAAGGAAGCACTAAAATTTATCTTCTGTTCAATATAATTTATGTTGAATTTTTAAATTAGTATTGTAAAAAGTGGCGTTCAAAAAGCGTAATTAACTCAATACAGATAACACATTTAAAAAAATGCGTTTACTTCAATTTATTCTAACATTTATAAGATTCAAGTAACTATAATATTCAACTTTTTTTACATCATTTGATGATCAAAATTAGCATACTGTAGAAATATGCTGCTTAATAAATGGATTCTATATTTATTTTGATTTTATTTCATCATTACTGAGAATTTATAATGCGAGATAGAAAAAAACAGATAAAAAGGACCATTAAGAAATAATAAGTTTTATTGGATGCTGCAGTTAATGTGAAAAATAACAGTAGATGTCAGAGTAAATGAAAAACGAAATAAAAAAATGATTTCGTATAAGAGGTACTCATCCGTTTTAATGACGTCGAACAAAATAAGAAAAAAATAATTAGGAATATAATTTGAAATCAAGGAGCTTCTTTGAAATCGGAATCTGGGTTTAATTACAATGATTTAATCTTTTTTTATAATCACAACTACTTTGCAAATTTTTCTGACATTAAAAGAGAAAATTTGTGTAGTTTAGTTTAATTGGTTTAGGTAATTACATACTTTCACTTCAAGAAAAACACAAAACTGAGGATAGAAAACCTAACGGTTGTTTATATGTTTTCTATATGTTTCAGCAGATCTATTGAGATTCACGAAAATTTAATAATTAAATGTGTTTTTTTTAACCACAATTCTTACTCCGGCGCTATTCTAATTTCATTTTCTTTTAATTTTAATATGCAAACGATTCATACGAACTTATCAAGGATTACTTGTGTACATTTCAGAAGAAATCGTAACTCGTGTTTTCTTTCAATTTCTTTCTAGAAAGTAAGCACACAATTTTGTCCGCGAAGATCCTATGACGTTTATCACGAGAAATCACTTTTTAGCGATAACTTCACTGTTAAAATATTCAATGTAAAGATTGGAAGCTTGAAATACTTAATTTAAATTAATAAAATTATGAGTTAATCATCTAAGAAAGTTGCTAATTCAAGAAATAATAAAATAAAAAATTATTTCAGTTCGATTGATTAAACTTGAAAATTTAGAAAATTTGATAGAATTAAAAAAAAATGACAGTTAATGAAATAAAATAAAAATCGTTATTGGCGACTGAAAAATTTTTGTAAAATTAATTTATTGCAAAAATACTTAAAAAAATATTTATAAGCACAAGAGAGAGAAAGAATGGTAACTTTTTGAAGGATTATATACATATATATAATAAAAAAATTAAAATTATGTTGATGCAATAAATATTATTTATACTTTCCCATTTCGAGAAACCAGAAAACAAAAACTAACAAAATTACTACCATATTTAAAAAATCTTTATGATTATAATACAAAATTGTTGACATATAAAGGAATTAACACCTTAGTAACAATATGCAATTTTTTTTCACGATTGAACGACCATGTCTGAATATCGTTTTTGATTTGTAATTGTTGATTTTTTTACCATTTCTTTTCTCGTTTATCATATATTTCAATATTTAGAAATTGCAAAATCCTGCAGTTGATTTATTCCAAACACAAGGATTTTTATGAATAAATTATAATACTTCATAATCATTTTTTAAGCTCAATGATTTGGAGAAAATAATTACGCCAACGTCCCTTTAAGACAAAGAAGTATTTTATTATCTGTTGTTGTTTCTGATTCCCAATTTAGATGAAAAACTCAAATTAACTCCATAAGTCCAAAAATTTCCAGAAAAACTCAAAACTCAAGAGGTTTGTAAAACACGTCTTCCGATTTTAAATCTATGAAGATTAAAATATGTTCAAGTGAAGACTGATCAGATTTACATTTGCTACAAGTTTTAGAAATTTTCTGTTCCAGCTCAAAAAAGAGCAACCTTAAGTGTCTACTGGAAAATCGTGAAAAGAATGTCTGCTGGCCCTCGAAAAAGAATAGCACTACCAGGGCTCTTCCTAGAATACCAATAGTGTTCCATATTTATCTTTTGAATATAAACTCCCTGTGGACTAGATTATGCTTCCAAACGAAAACGCTTCTTTACTTCGGAAAAAATTAAGATGGACTTGAATGATACTAGATTTGAGTTACTGAAGGTATAAAAGAAAAGCAAGGGCTTACAGTTCATAAAATGTCATCAATTTCTCATCAAATGTGTTTCCATACTTTACCGTTATGGACATAAATTAAAATGATTTTCATAGTTCATTCGTTTGTTTCTGTACTTATTCAGAAAACTAGTTTGCTGTAAAACTTCTGGTGAAGAAAGAGCACGATTGATTTTCAGCATTGAAAGAAGCGATATTAAAGTGGCAAGTTAAATTCATGTGCCTTGTTTCTGTATTTGCAGCTATAAGACTGTCGAAAAATATAATACGAATCACTATGAAAAGAACAGATGTCACACCTGTTATCTCTAGCTTTCCCTTTATCTATATTTCTAGTGGAGGTGGAGAATATGGGTTGCAGTATTTGGAGCATCGGCCTTACGTCCGGAAGGGTGGGGTTTGACTCTCAATGCCACCAAAGGCCCATCGAGTACATGCGATATAAGTGCTCGTTAAATCTGTGGAATCGAAAGTCCGGAGGTCGATCATTGAGCAGTTACTATGGATGTAATGGTCTGGAGAAAATTTCCCTTCTCTGCTGATAAAATTCAAAATCCAGAGTAGATCCTCTGGTGGTGCCATCTATCGGAGGCGTCTTAGTGTAAAGACGTACTTTCACCTTAGTTGTGCTCTTGTTATATGCAAAAGACGCACCCTTCTGACTTTATTTCGCATAGCCGTCGACTAGCGAGCTTATCTTGTCCAATGATCATAAATAACAACAGGAAGAGAGTAGATGGAGGGAAAGGATTTTTGTTTCACACCTTTTTTACAACCGCTATGCATGCTAATGGTTTTAAATTCAAAAATTTAAATAATATTATAGATTGCTAGGTCCTAACATATTATACCACACACAAATATGTATACACATATATGTAATAAATACATAATAGGTAACGAAAAAACCGGATAGGCTAGAGTTCATTGAATTCATTTCTTTCCCACCCACCAAAAAACAGAAGACAAAGTTTTTATTAGTTTTTAAAGTTCAATCCTATTACACAAAAATATATCAAATGGCATCACATCCTCTAGCTGAATAACATTCTGCAAAGTTGTTTCTTATTTTTCAGTCTTCAGGAATGTGGTATGAAGTTTTCCTCTTACCCCTAAGGGTGTCTGCTGCTCTTCTTTTATTAATTTTCCTTTGTATCATGTTTTCTGTAAACTCGTTGTCTGTTATTGCATGAACTTCGTCGGTTGCGATCCATTTTGTAATGGTCTCTGCAGTGATACCCTCACAACCAGACAATTTTCCAGTAATATAACAAATTTAGAGTTTTAATTTTCCATTTCGACTTTGCATATTAGAACAGGGTTAGAATGTTCACCTCGTGAGCCAAAAGAATTCTCGGAGATCTTACAAGTGGGTTTCTGGAATCTCACTCCATCCTTACCACGACCACATCATGTAATTTAACGTGTCAATCTTTTTCTGAGTCGTTATGTAGTCTTTATAATCAGAAACTAATATTAATGAACTGAGAAAATGGTAGCTGTATGTTACGCAGGACATCACAAATTACATTAGTCAATTATTTTTTTTATAATTCATTAAATGATACACAATGTATTGAAGTTGAAGGTTGCCGATTTTAACATGCGACTTTTTTCTTTCAAATCACATATAAAACTCACTTAACACTTTAATTTGTCACTATAAGCCCATTCGCAGTTGCTAGCCGGAACATACCGACCGTGTCGAGGAGTTATTGTCAACACAATAAACAACTTCTTGCACAAATTAACAATTCAATACAGTCGAAATTTTACAAAATTAATTGCATTTACAAATAATTTAAATATTCATTACAAGGTACAAATATATTTTTCGTCATCACATTCATATACACCAAATGAGGTCTTCACTACTACTCTCACCCTACCATTTTTTTGCGTATAATTTCAATTATTTTTCCGAGTACCTAGTTTACAGGGAGATAAATTTAATCCTTCCTTGTTCACTGGTTGAACTAGCGTTCTTGTTGCCAAGAATGGTGCATTCACAGTGCCGTATAAGTAATAGTCGAGAGTTTAAAAGTTTCCGCCTCATTTCATTGTCCTTCCATACTATGCGTGGTAAACTTCGTAGGATGTGTGTCTATCATACGATACATCTTCTCGATGTCTGCAGTAAATGCAAAGGAATGTATTTCGAAATAGTATCATAAATGAAATTAAATCCTCTTATACCACTCCCCCATTAAGTGTGGTGGGTGGGTGAGTGGGACTAATCCCCATCTGGTCTAGTGGAACTGGACCAGATCCATGAGATCATAGATAACCAAAAAGTCCAAAAGCAGATGTGGATGTTTCACAGCCTCTTCACGAGAAAACCCCAAGCACTTCAAGATGTGTTGCGGGCAAAACGGAGCATTGTCGCACTTAGGGCATGATGGGTATTTTCTTTCACCGTCCTCAAAGATTATACACTTCAAGTGGCCAGATAGAAAGTCGAGACGGTGTCGTCTGATGTACTCTGGAGCCCTTAAATGTTGTGGCGGCTCCAGGATGTCTTTGAAAGTACCAAGGTTGAACAGGAGGATCAGCCCAGGTTTTAGAAGTAAGTTGTTTAGTAATGAAAGAGATCTCTGATGGTGTTAGTGCCATGCGATCTTCCGGGTTCAAAGCCTTTTACCCATTAAGTTGTAAACTATTTAGAGAAGTAGATTAAGGTTCCTCTCTCTGTACTCATAATTTCACTAGTTCCATTTACAACTTTCTACAGCTCGACCATACACTCGTAGAAAATGTAACAACTTATTATGTGGCTTATTACGAAAACAACTTCGTCCAGAACAATTTTTTACAATCAGGTAATAGGCATTTAAAACATAAATTATAGGATTTTTCACAAAACTTACTCTATTATTAACAGATTATTTACGAAATTCTTGACACTAAAATTTTGAGTGGATTATTATGGCACATAATGCATTTTCAATTAACATTTGGAAAAAAAAATACTTTAGAAATATTTTTATTATGACTGTCAAAATAAAATTTAATGATCACTATTAAATGCCGAACGTGAAAACGAACAACACTCTGCTATGCTTTCGGTTTTAGAATACAAAAACAAATCGCATTCTCTGTCTAACTATTGTGGTATGAAAAAGAACTCTCCCTGGTTAATATTCATAGGATTTCACACAATTCTGGAGAAAGAATGCTAAATTTTAATCCGAAATGATAAACTGACACAATTTAGAAAAATCTGTCCCTTTACGAAGTTGAATACAATATTCAAAAATCGAACCAACTCTCCATCATGCGAATGGTACATAATTTTCAGTTGGCAATTTTACTGCACTTGTAAATTGTTTTAAGGACTCTTGTGGAATTGTCTGAAATTTTCTCAAAGCGCACATACACAACAGATTTATTTTTTTTATTATCCTCTAATTATTCTACTACATAAATCATTAAATTACCAATTCTATCACTTAAAATATTAAACAAAATCTCAGCTTTATACTTCTCAATTACTCTTTTCGTTTTTGAAGGCTTTTTCAAACGAATAAAAAAAATTAAAACACTTCGAATTTTTAGAAACTGCAATCGTCAATATTTTTATGCATTTAATTTAATTCTCTAAATAAAATCTTGATACATCATCAGTAATTGATTTACTCTCAGTAGTTTTACGGTTTTAAGTTTCATAAGCTATAACTCTTTATCAAAAAGCAAAGCGAGTCTTTCCAATTCTAACATTTGCTCATTTAAAAAAAAATTTTCTGACCTGTTCTATTTCCTTACGTTTTTCTTCCTCAATTTCTACAATTGTACCTTTTATAATATCAGGCTTTTCTTTATAAATTTTACTGTTTTCAATTACACTTATAAGATTAACTATTTTTACAGAAGTTGAAAACGGAGTATGTGACTCAATACACAAACACTTTAACTCATCCTTTTTTAAGCTAGGTAAAGACATGATGAATAAAATATAATATCCACTCACCCCCACTATTTAGAAGAAAGAAAGAACGAGATACATTCAGAACCACCCCTGGAGATTTCAATGACTGAGTACTTTCACTTTCTCATGCTTTTAGTTTCGTTTTCACAATCTGCTTTATATTCAATTTACGGTATTGCAAATCCATATAATCGCCGAATTCACCTAAGGATCACGTTGACCAAATTTTACAGAGGGCATCACAAAATTACATTAGTCAATTATTTTTCATAATTTATTTAATAAGACACAAGGTATAGAAGTTAAAGATTGCCACTTTTTTAATATGCAACCTTTAATCTTCAAGTTACATATAATGTACTCATTTAACTCTTTATTTTGCCACTAGAAAGCCATTCGCTGTTTCAGACAGGAACATAGTATTTCTTTTTACTGCTCAGACTTCCTGGTCTATGGGTTGATAAAGAGATGTTGCATTAATTGGTAAAAAAAAAATGATGTCCTCATTTGTTTGTTTATCAATGGTGGAATGCGAAAAGCGTTGACAAAAATTTAAATAAAAGCTTTTCTTTGAAAATTGATGTTTTACTTTAGTTGATTAATTTTGCAACCATATTTTAAAATTTTCTGAATTAATTCACACTTTGTTTTGGTGTATGTAGTATACGAGCAGTGATTATAGATGTTTTGTTCTTTGAAAGCTCACGCTATCATAGATTTTTCTATTTACATTGACCTAAGATTGTATTTCCCAGTTAAGTTACTGTAAATCTAAAAAAGTGTGACACTTTCTTAATTTTACATTAGAAAAGAATGAAACGAGACGAGACAAAACATGTAGCTAAACGATACATACAACTTATTTACTGTGAAGTTATTCTATGAAGTAGCATTTTTATAAAACTTTTCATATATTATTATGAATGGGATTATGTTTCAATGCACCTTAAAACAAAACTTAATGTGATAAATAAGTATATTCCACATTTTTCTGGGGACCAGCGAATTTCTGTCGTGGATCACTAGTGGTCTGTGGACCACCACTTTGGCAATCGCTGATATATGATACAAACCTATCATTGTAAGAGAAATTTTTTGCAACTCTGATGGCAGTACAAGAAGCATGCTAAAGAGTTCTGGAAGGCTGTTCAAGGAGAATAAATTTTATATATTTATTTCCTACCTTTTCGGATTAACATATGGGTTTGTATCATCTGAAGTTAATTTGAAACCAACAGAATGAAAAAACTATATCATGCATCACACACAGAAATGATTTACATAATAATGAAAAATCTAGTCGAATTATATTGCTTTCTTTACCACGAAAAATCGAATGCAGAATTGGATTTTCATGTTTACAATTGTTAAAGTATTTGACCTTTGAATACCATTTTAAAAATAATTAAGTTCAAAACAAGTGAAAACGCTTAGTTATGATGTCATTAGTTGTTAATATCAATTCTATAAACTTAATTTATGTTCTGCTAGATGAATCAATGTAAAATCTTTTTAGCAATTATAATTCTAAACTTCTTCTTAACTGGCGTTACAGCCCTATGCAGGCCTTAGCCTCCAATACAACCTCCTTCCATTTTTCCCGCCTCAGAGCCAAAATTTTCCAATTCTTTATCTTCATGGTCTCCATGTCCTTTTCTACATTATCAATCCATGTTTCTCTTGGTCTCCCATTCTTCTTTCTACTGAATAACTTACCCTTTGTTATCCTTTTTATGATATTCTTTTCATCTCTGCGGTGTACATGGCCAAGCCACCGTATTCTTAATTCTAAACTATAGATACTAATTTGAAATTTCAATAAGAGAGATACAAATTTCAATAAATCAGTTTTTGTTCGCAGCTTTTATGTATATTAATGCTTAAAATTTTATAAAATACTATTTATATATAAAATACTATATTAAATGCTAAATTTCTAAATGGAAAATTCTTAGTTAAAAATTGTTCTGAAAATTGAAACAGTATCGTCAGATTCTTGTGATAAATCATTGATGCATTTTATTTGGCGATAAATTAACTCTACTTTATTAAATACTTTTTAAATCATTTGGATGAAATGTGCTAATATATTAAATAGAAATACATTAAAAATGCTTAAAGAATGGATAAAATTTGTTGCGGTGTAAGATTATATTAATATCTGACATTTTTAAGCAAATATTTAAGAACGAGAAGAATCGATTTCTAAAACTAACAAAAAGGAGAAAACTTCACTGCATAAGAGAAACAGTCCTTTGCAGAATTTATTATTTATCGTTGGCAACCTGTAGAGATGAAAAAGGCGTAGTCTTATAACTCAGGTGATTTCACTTGTTGATGAAAAAACCGTGAACACAAACTACGTGCCACATTTCAGAGCCAAAAAAAGCGTATAAATAAAAGAGAAAGATTCACAATATCGCTTGTAAAATTCTTAGAACAAGAGCTATTATTAAATAAAGGAAGTTTTTTTTAAATTTATTAAATGTTTATGCTTTGAGTAAATTACTCAATATTTCTTAGAATGATTTCTATGCTTAATTGTTGTTCGGATGACATTAGAATATAAACATCTGTGTTGTTTCATTGATTCTGATTTTCTGGATATTGTATTTTTATAATGCAAAAAACAAGACAAATTTTTTCTCTTTCAATATTACGTAACTAAAATTCAATTTAAGATTGAAATAATAACACAACATTTTGTTGATTAAAATCACTTTTTCGGATTCCTTAAATGTTTTTTAAAAGCATTTCATTATTAATGTATTTCCAAATTGTTCGAATAGAGATTTTTTATTAAAAATTTGTAAGATATATTTCATTTTATACACGTTTTTAATTTAATTATAAAACAGTAAATACCTATAACACAATTTTACATATTCTGTATGCAGCACGATAGCATGACACACGCACTTGGCGAAAATAACTGAAAACAGCATATTACAACAGATTACAGAAACAGCACATAAACGACAACATCGCATCAAATTAAATTCCAAGTAACATCGCCTACTAAAAATATTATTCGCGTATACTCCCAACTTATGTCTATTATGTGTATACCATATAAATCACCAAAAAGGAATTAACAAAAACTTAAAAATGAAGATGCGAAAAGTTTGAAATAAGCATATGTTTATGAATGGATTTATATCGATGAAAAAATACAGTATGTTTTATAGATTGAAATAGGACAACAGGCATAATACTCATTCTGCATAACATTGTATGAATGTTATTCATAGAAAATTTGCAAAAACATAGCCAAATTGAAAGAATTTTTTAAAAATTTTTACTGATAATCTTACCGCAAGGCTTACATAAAAAGAGTTGAAGAAATATAAGAGAGTATTATTATATAATTCTTCTGTTTGAATGAGAAAAAAATGAAATTTAATTTAAATTAGAATCTAAATAATATAAGTTCGCTAGGTCGTTAAGATACAGTTTTTGTACACCTTCATTACATCAGAAAATTAATTCAGCATTATTGAATTCTGATATTATGAATGATATTTCCTTATTCCTTCATATTTTGCAAACTGCAGTAAAATCTTTTTTTTTAATGCTCGCGCTCGCGCGTAAACGTCGCATTGTTAGATATATGTCACAATTCTAAAAATTTAACTTCAAATTAAGTAAAACGACCAGAAGATTTTTTTTGAAATCTTGGTATATCGAACCAAGGTTTGCCAGTTCTTGTAAATACGATGTAAAATTGGTTCGTATGCAACATCTTAATTTTCAAATAGCAATTTATATTTATTAAGTTGGGGAATAAGATCGTAGCGTTTTCATTAAAGATATTTACTTAAACAAAAAACAATAATTATATCTATAAGTTAATTAATTATATATTCGCCGTTGCTGCTTACAACCTCTTCCCACCTCTCGACCAATTTTGTTGATGCTGTTCCGCCAAAAATCGCCTGGTCTGGTATCAAAGAAGTTGTTGAGCCAGTTTTTAAGGACCTTTTTGTTATCGAAAGTAACGCCCTACATATGGCTTGACAAGGAGCGGAAACGATGGTAATCGGTCGGTGCAAGGTCCGGTGAATATGGCGGATGCTGAATGACCTCCCATTTGAGCTCTAGGTGAGCGGCTTTGAGGATTGGCGTTGTCGTGAAGATGTATGGTTTGATCATGTCGATCAGGTGTTTTCTGTTGAATAGCCTCATTCACGCGGTGTAGCTGGGCTTTGTAGCGCTCCTTGTTGACTAAGGCATTCTTTTCGAGCATTTCTCAGTGCACCAAGAGGTCCTTAAAAACTTTCCAAAATGTAAACGTTGAAACTGGGTAACCCCAAAAGAATGGTCTATTGAAATTCAACTGGCATGTTTAGTTTGATATAGTGTTTTCGTGAGAGTGATATGTTTTCTTCCTTTTAATTCAATTTTCGTCTTATAGGTGATAAATTTCATTTTTTTTTTTATAATTTGCCTATGCTCTTGACCATTACATTGCAGATTATCAAAATATTTAGAAAGCTGGGTCTGTAAAATGACAAAGAAATGAAAGAAAATTATAATTTGCTTTTTTAATGACAAATATATTCTTTGATTCGAATATATATTTGCAAAAAAATTAATGGTGATTTAAATGTTCTTTCAAGTTTAATTTCTAGAGCTGATTTCAAAGCATAAATTTGAGTTATTTATATCATCAAATTTCTCAAAATAAGTGTTTTTAAGTTTGGAGAAAAGTAGAAATTATATTTGGAACTAAATATCATCTCTCAAAATAACTTTTTTATAGTATCATTATGACTTTTGAGAAAATTTTTTACCAGAAGATAAATATCATTATTGCAAAATAACCTTTTGTAATTTCAAATTCTGAAAAAAAGAAAACTTTCTAAGCAGTATGTAATATGAAAGCAAAATGAAAAAATAAGGGAGATTTTCCTAATGCGATTTTGTGTAAATGTGTTACTTAAATCGAAGTAAATAATACCATAACATCCTCAAGAAACAAGAAGATGAGGAAAAAAAAATAAAACATAACCAAAAAGAAAAATTCAAAGGTTAGAAAGGAGCTTTATATATATTGAAAAATTAGATCACGTATAATTGTCTTCATTTTGTGAATTAAGCTTTTCACTTAGCAAACTTAGTATTCATTAATTATTCATTGCTGAATATACATTAAAGTAATTCATCATTTTACAAAACAAACTCAATATTCACTAAAAAATCCTTAGTGGTAAGATATGAGTTTATCTAGTACGCTTAATAGTCATTTTTAAGTGATGATCTAAATATTAATTAAAAAAAATTAAAACATCTGACTTTCTTACTAAGAGCACACAAATAATCATTCAGTCGTACTAGAAATCATCAAAGATAGTGATTTCAAATTCAGTCTTTGATTAACAATTATTTGTCAACAGACTATTTGTGATAGTTAATATTAAATACCATGCGTGTAATAAGCATTTAATTATAGTTAATAGTTGCATTTAACATTCGCAAATGAGATTTTCGAAATAAACATCATAATCTATTTTTAATACACGAAAAAATCAAAGTCAGAATTCGACTTTCATTTCTATGAAGAATTAATAACAAAATTCATTTACAGTCAAGTAAAAAGAACATAACGACATAGAAAACCACGGTTTCATATAAATATATACTCCAGTTTTATGAATCCCGTAAAAACTGCATCGTATACACCCCAATAATGAAACTGTCTACCAAACATTTAAACACACCATTAATCACTCGGATGTTTGTTTCTGTCGCCATGGTAACGTTGAATAAATTTAGCTCCTTCATTAAAATTCGCTGCCCCGTCAAATATTTCCTTGAAATCCTATGTATGCAAATTAAGAAAAATAAATTCTCGCAAACGTTTCGGTGAAATAAAGCAATAGTTGATGATATGTGTATTTAAACTGAGTTGAAAACAACATAAAAACTTTATAATGAGAACTAAATATTAATTAGTTCAAAATTTTGAAATACATTTCAAAACTGTGTGAATTCAAATGAGTTTTTAAGGGTAGTGAGTTTTGAAATTATTTCATTATATATATATATATATATATATATATATATATATATATATATATATATATATATATATATATATATATATATATATATATATATATATATATATACATACATAAAGCATGATTAGAAATATCACATAAGCAAAAATTGAAAAAGTACAAGAATACAAAAATCATATGCTTAGCAATACATTCAGCGCGCGAAAGCAGCTTAAATAAAATTACTAAAATATAATTAACTATGCTGGCCATGTCGGTACTTCTTTTCATTTTCCTTTTATTCTATGTTTCTTTTAAAATTTGAACTATGCTGGCCATGTCGGTACTTCGTTTCATTTTCCTTTTATTCTATGTTTCTTTTAAAATTTGAACTATGCTGGCCATGTCAATACTTCGTTTCATTTTCCTTTTATTCTGTATTCTTTTAAAATTTGAACTATGCTGGCCATGTCGGTCCTTTATTTCATTTTCCTTTTATTCTATGTTTCTTTTAAAATGTGAACTACGCTGGCCATGTCGGTCCTTTATTTCATTTTCCTTTTATTCTATGTTTCTTTTAAAATCTGAACTACGCTGGCCATGTCGGTACTCCGTTTCATTTTCCTTTTATTCTATGTTTCTTTTAAAATCTGAACTACGCTGGCCATGTCAATACTTCGTTTCATTTTCCTTTTATTCCATGTTTCTTTTAAATTTTGAACTATGTATTGAGTATTTACTCTATCCGCTTACTATATTTCGTATTTTCACTTTATTATTCTTCATTTGATATTTGATTAATTTTATAAAAATTTACGACACGCACATAAACATGACTTTGGGGGGGGGATATAATGATATATTCACTTTCTTTTTATTCTTTTTACGAATTGTAATATACTGTGACTTATAGTTAATCAGAAATATTACTATAGAATAAGAAACACTAAGTTAAATATTTAAATTCTTCACACAAATATATGCATGCAGCGTATTATATATGTAAAAGTGTGTGTGGAAACATAAATATAACATGCTGACTATTTATTTCGAAGAAATAGTGATTTTCCTGTGCAAAAACCCTTCTTTTGCAGAGTTCTTCACAGGAAATTTGACAAAGCGGCATTATGAATAAAAAAGACAGACTTCTTAACATTCAGCGGATTGTACCAATCGAAGAACTTTTCACAGTGATCCGTATTCACATGACGTAAGAGAAGAAATTCGGAAAACTCCCAAGCACCAACCCCAGCTGACGTGGATACATAATGCAGAAAAATGTCGATCCCTTTCCACTGTTCAGCAGTGGTCGGGTTTGATGTTAGAACCTTCAGTTCAAAGATAAGTTCCACTTATTATATTAGGCTATGGTAAGATTATATTATTGCTCTTAATTTGCAAAACTGACAAGTCCAATTGACAATGAAAATGATACAATTGTTTAAATCTCCTTCAGTGCTGAATCCATTTATCTAGTAGATGCAATGGTGTGTATGTAAACCATAACTCGAATCTTTAAATTTTGTGTATTAAATAT
Source organism: Latrodectus hesperus (assembly GCA_037975125.1). Taxonomy (NCBI): domain Eukaryota; kingdom Metazoa; phylum Arthropoda; class Arachnida; order Araneae; family Theridiidae; genus Latrodectus; species Latrodectus hesperus. The sequence continues at coordinate 2,192 of JAJQOW010000399.1, read as the reverse complement.
TCTTTACAAAAGTGCTCTTATTTGTTTAATAAATCAACAATTCATTTTGAGCAACTCTTTTTTATATTACACCGTCTTTTCATTTTACTCTTCTTTAAGCGTGTATTTTATTTACACCATTTTTATACATTTTCTTATAGGTATTTCTGTATATTATCTTGTCTAAAATTGTTTGACCACATCAAATAAATCCATTTTACTTCAGAAATTCTAAATAGAAATAAGACATTTTTTTGGGCAGCTAATTACGTTTCTTCAGATGTAGTAGAAATGCTAACCAATTTTTAACAAATAAAACTAAATGGAATGTTTTTAAGACGGAGTTGTAAATGATATAATGTAGAAAAAGTTTTCATCCCTTTATTTTTAAAAATAAAAATATGTAAAATAGGAAACAGCATATTTGAATGTTATTCCATGAATTTACAACAAAATAAGGGCACATGAAATACATTTCCGAGCATATTAATTTTTATTTTTACTGAGGAAACCTTAATGTGTATTTATTTTTAATTAGAATAACATAAAACATTAGAAATATAGGAAATATGAAATTTTATTTTTAAAGAGAAAATGGCAAAATATGTGTACATATATATTGAATTAAGTAGGAATATTTTATGAAGAACTTATACCATTAAAAAATACAATAGAAGAAAAAAATGTTAAATGTAAAATACTATTTCGTGATAAATCCACTTCTACTTACCCAATAACAGCTAGTATTCTAAAAAATAACAAAAAGCAGCTGAATAACAACAAAAGAAAAAAATATCTTAACAGTATTTAAGCGAGTTCGATATTCAAGAATTGAGCAAAACATAAACATACAAAGAACTTCCTTATGCCGAAATTAAAACATGCAGAATGGAAAAGTGAAAAACTCCCACCAGAAGAGATCACGCACTGTCGTCTCACCAAACGAGCAGAGGGGGAGGGGGAAAGAGAAGTGGAGTCATGCTACCAGTTGCGCCTCTCTCTCAGTTTTGAGCCGATGCCAAGCTCTTTTGGTATCAAGATTTTCCTCACATTGCATGAAAATGAGTGGAAGCAGCGTGTTCCACGAGTATCACGAATCTTAAATATCCGTAATTTATTCATAACCTTAAATGATTTGGCGTCGGTTGGTAAACTTAGGGAAAATACACTCTTATTAAAATAATTTACGAAGGATTATTGTGTTCGGATAACAAACTAAAACGAATTCTAACGAACACTTAGCATAACGTGCAGCGTTGCCAAATCCAACAGACCAAAAATCGTTTACCATATCTCCTGAATTATGTTGCTTGACTGTTAAAACTTCAAAGTTCTATATTGGAAAAAAATTTCCAAAAGAATAATATATAAATATATACACAGTGGGTGATCGGTTAATGAACAGTTCGGACCACAAGCAAATCGGACAACGAACATTTTCACGAAAGATTTTTGTGTTCGGACAACGAACACATATTCAGATAACGCACTAAAACGAATTCAAACGAACCTCGGTTATAATATGCAGAGTAATCAAATCCAACGGATCAAAAATCGTTTTTTATATCGCTTGAATTACGTTGCTTGCCTATTAAACTTTAAAGTTCTATATTGGAAAAAAATTTTCCAATAGAATATTTATAGCCTAAGTAGACCATCAGTTTCGGTTTTGAAAAACCTGAGTAAGAGAGAAAAGCAATAGAGAGACATTGGACTAGTTCTTTAACGCCCCATATACAAAAAATGAAAAGGACTGATTGATATGCAAGACTATATGTATGGATTATTATATTAATAAATTTTTATTAAGAATTTATACATACTTTTTAAATTTAATTTGTAGGTTTTAAGGAACGAATTAATCGATTTCACCAAAAACCTATGGTAAATCTAGGATCGGTTAGCGAGCATAGTCTTGTGGTTATGTTCGTTAACTGATAACCTACTCTCTCTCTCTCTCTATATATAGTATATATATATATATATATATATATATATATATATATATATATATATATATATATATATATATATATATATATATAGTAGATGATCGGAATTGTGTTCTCTAATCGATTATAGATTTTGGGTGAAATCGATTAATTCATTCCATTGACCTTAAAAATTAAACTAGAAAAAGGATGCATAGTTTATTAATAAAAATTTATTAATAAAATAATACATACACATATTCTTGCATATTAATCATTTTT